>VDFB02071841.1:0-65748 GCA_007258455.2 Sequoia sempervirens
TCTCAAAAATGCATCTTCCATCCTTTTCTGATTTAAATAAATCAAATATTTAAATCCTAAAAGTCAAAATCATCTAAACACCATTAAGCTAACCTAATCATCATCATTAATTTAATCTAACTATGATTAAATGCTAATCTCACCCACTTGCATTCTCTAGATTTGGCCACTTGCATGAAATTGCAATTAATTGATTTATCAAAATTACTTATTTTCAACTTGGCATAAAGGGAGAATATTCTCCAAGTTTGAATTTCCCCCCAAGTGGACATGTACACCCAATAGAGCATTTATGAGGCCTTACATGCCTCTTACATGTCCCCTTCCAAAGTCAAACTCAGCATTTATTGGAAAATTTGAATTCAAATTCTCCCTCTCATGGGCACTCTTCCCAAATCTTGCACAACCATTGACCACTCACCACTTGACAAGTGTCTTCTTCTCATTGGAAGATCTTTAATCCCACATTCACCCTCTTGGCCAATCTCTCATCAAGAAAATCTATAAAAGAAGGCCTTCATTCTCATTCATGGATCCACAACTTTTATGCAAGGTTACTCTCTTAATTTGAGAACTCATCTTGCTCATCATCTCCATTTGCATTTCATCATTTTAGCTATTGATCAAGGGTTGGGAAAGGGTCACTAGCACATGTGACACCAATCCACTATGGAATAGGTGACTTGTTATTGCTTTCCTAATGCTTTAGTTTTTATTTTGTCATGTATGGCATTTGGAAGTCTTTACAAGGTATTTCATAGAGGTATTTTGTTAGATTTGTGAAATACTAACCCCTATATGAAGTTTAGTTTTTGCAGATTTTAATGGATGCCGATTGGATATTGGTTGTTTCATGGATGAAACAGTGTTAAAGAGTTGTGTAATGATGGGATCGGTGTAAGTGGTATGGGCTGGAAGGGAAAATGGTGATTGAGTATATGTATTGTTAGGAGAAGTGAAAGAGACACTAAGAGGGGTGAAGGTGGTAGATGGAACATTGGATGCCAAAAAATAACTAGGAATACTAGTTGGAATAATGAAAGGAGTCGCATGACTAACCTATTGCATGGTTGTTGTAACTTGAGGAGTGGTATAAGTTGGTATGGATGTTATGATTGAAGGGGGAGAAATGTGAGGTCCTCCTTGGTTCACAACAATGCTTGTGGATTGGGAAGTAGAAGGAACATGTTTGTTGTATATCTCAGAAATTATTTTCATAACTTGTAAGCCATTATCACTTTCAATCAAATGATGAATTTTTTCTATGTCAAGTGTGGCAATGGTGGAAATGTTTTCAAGGGATAAATCTTGTTGTAAATGTGCAAAATCCTCATGAATACTAATAAATTTTTCTTGCGGAATGGAATTAGTTTGTGTGTCAATATGCATTGGATGGAAAGGTGAAGACATTGTAGTGGTAGTATCCATGCCTAATGCACCATTTTCCATACTAGGATTAGGAGCTCTTAAGATTCCAAGGTCCACAACAAAAGTGATATCACAGGAAGCCATGAGTCTAGAACTTTTTCTCACTAAAGTATTATCACTGGGGAACCAAACACTAATACAAGTACCATAAAAGATGGGATAGATGCAAATGCAATGAAATCAAGGAGTGTACAATGCAAATAACAATTTTTTTGCAAACTGAAACAGAGAAATAACAATAGAGAACATAAGTGTAGTAAATGCCTAGAAAAAGTCTAAAAATGTAGTTTAAGATGTGTAGGTGGACTGATTCACCCAAGGTTGTGAATGAGTCCAGTTATGATATTTTTTTGTTTTTTCCAAAAAAAATAAAGTGAATTCAATGCTTTTCACATGAAAATTGAGGATGCAAATGTAAATTTGTAGTTTTTGAATGATTTGATATTCAAAGCAATATGAGAAACCATAGGATGCAAAAAGAAAAATTTCCCAATTGAATGTTGATGCAAATGAAACCTAGGATGCAAGGTGCAGTTGAAATTAGAAAGATAAAGTGTTCAATATGCAGGTTCACCAAAATGAACCAACAATTTTGTTGATGGTCTATGTTCTTCTCTTGCACTCTTAGGATCTTTCACCTAAAAGGAGAGAGAGACCCTTAAAATTGTTGTGATTCACTCAAACTAAGATAGGTATGATGTAATTGAGACTAAATGCAATGCTGTAAATGAAACTAAGTCTTGAAATTGACTAATTACAGATGCAAAACCTAAGTAATATGCAATGTTTGAAAACATAATGTGATTTCTAGAAAATACAATAGAGATGTAAAATAATGCAAGCATAATTGAACAAGGCTAAATAGAGTGCACTTGGGAATTGGATGATGGATCTGGAAAGATTTGAATGCTGGAAAAAATCAATGCAAATCACTAGTGGGACTCATTCGCCACTAATGAAAAATCAATCCTACTATTGGAAAAAATACCTAAAAATTAGTTTTTGACTGTCAGGATCTAGAATCTGACAAAATCTACTTTTCTAGCCTTAAGGTGGAACTCATTCACCACTGATGGTGAATCATTCCTCTCCCAAAGTTCTATGAAATCAAGGGTCAATTTTGTAGTTCCAAATCTACACGTGTCTTCTTGTTGGGTTAACGAAGTCAAATCTGCATAAAACAAATTGTAGGTTGTCTCAAAACTTGAAATAGGATGTATTTGACTTGAAACACTTTGTTGACTTCTTGACCACCTTTCAACACCTAATTGCTTGAAAAATCTGCATACACAAGTCTGCAAACACACATGCAACAAGGGAAAAATGGTTAAGGGTTAGAGTATAGTGATTTTCCTTGGCCAAATCCCACTTTGGTATTCAAACCCTTAATGAAGAAATGGAATGAAATGAACAAGGAATGATGAATAAAAAACATACAAATGTACTCAACTCACCACAACCTAGTTGAATAAATCTAAAGATATGTCAATGGTTGCTCCATGCTGCTTGATTGAATGATGAAAAGTGCTCAAATACTAATTGATGCTTAGTGAATGGGGATATTGTAGGAGAGATGTAAAATGAGGAGAAAAACACTTATTTATATAAACTTGTTCCCTAATAACCCAATAATACAACATCATAGGCCATCATAAGGTAATTTTGAATAAAAACTTGAAAGAAAATTTTAAATATTTTGAATTTGGAGCCAAGAGGGACTCATTCACCACCCATGGTGAATGGATCCCACCTTGGAATTGTAAGTGGGTGTAAGGAATTATATTGCATTTATAGTTATTTTTCTAGTTTACATTCAAAAATACACTTAATTAAGTCTTATGAGTGCATAAAGGGATCAAATAAAGCATAAGAGAGGTGCAAATAGTGAAATCAAGCCTAGAAGAGCATGAAAGCTTGTCACAAGACTTTAGAACACTTCAAAATAGGACTTGATAAGTGATGAAAAAGGTTATTTTTAGGTGAATTGTAATGAAAAGAGTTTAGAAAACTACAGAAATGTGCTACAACACTTCACAACACCTTCACAAGACACCTTAATTTGAATATTCAGGACCTAATGTGAATGCATAAGTCACATTGCAACATTAAATCAAAGCAAAATAGATCAATCATCATGAGTGAAAGACCTAAAAGACCATGAAAATGTCAATGATCCATTTTTATATGGTACACTTTTTCTCCTTTTCCTTATTCTACCTCAATTCCCATCACCTTTGTGCCTATTCTAGCTTCATCAATGGATCCCAATGAACCTCATCTCAAAAGGGTGTAGAATTTCATTTCAATTTTGGCAGAGCCTCCTCTCCTTACCTCTCTTCATAATATTCTTCCTTTCTAGTATCCCATCGACATGCCTCATATGAAGGTGGTGTCCTTTGTGGCCCCATACCCTTATTCTTCTACTTCCACTTCTTCTATGGGGATTCTACATCCCCTATTAAATCTAAACCTTGAGAATGACCTTGCTTTGAGTGAGGGTTGTAAGAAACCCTTGTCTCCTATGGAGTCTAGTTCTTCTTTAGTTTGCATCATCCTCATTATGGAGGGATCCCCCATATCCTTGGAGTTTGTCACTACTACTTTTTCTGAGGGAATTAGTCACTCTTAGGTGTCTTGTCCTCCTCAAACTTAGTTGACACATGGGAGTCTAAAAAATTGCATGTTCAACTCATTGGAGGAAATATTGATTCTATCATCTATCTTTGAGAGATCAGTGACTCTAGTCTCATAAGAGATTGGAGAAGAAGGCCTTGATGTGCCTTCTTCCTTGGCCTTTGTTACAAGTGATTTTGTTTGTAAAAACCTTTTTATCCCTCCCATTTAGGCTCATCCTCCCTCCCAGTTAATGATATAGATTAGGAGTAGGATGACCTATTGGTGGACTTAGATTAAGGTGGTCCATCTTCTGCATCTATTGATTTGATTTGTGTGATTATTTGAATGTGTTTTGTGATCTTTCTTGTAGGAACCTTGCTAACCTTGTAGGTGCTTGGTTACATGCATGGGAATACTTTGTAAACTTATATTTATTTCATCATTATTTTATACATTGTACTCTTGTATTTTCATGTTGAGGATGATGCAAAGAATTGGGGGCATTTAGGCCTTCTCCCATGTTGATTCAATTTTTTTATTTATCCTCATGTACCATTATTTCTAATATGTTTAGGGGTTGATGATAGTTCATATGTATATTATACTCTATCTACCTATTTAAACAATGAACAATTCTAACCCTAAATTATCAAATCCCCTATCTCTTGATTTTTTTTTCTCTTCTTATGGGTATGTGTAGGATCATGATGGGCCAAAAAGTGGCAATATGATGGGTATGTGTAGGGTATGTGGCTGATGAATTTGTTTTTTTAATCCAAAATTGATGAAACAAAAATGGTTTTTAAAGGAGTTTCTCAACTTTCCACCAATATAAATTATGATTTACTTTGAATTTAATAAATAATTATTATTCATTTTCTATTTGAATTATGACTAAAGTCTTGATTGATAGGCTGATTGAAAAACATCTATAGCTTTTAAACGGTATCATAGTTTTTGAATTTGAAACATGCATCACATTTTATGATTTGCATACTATAGGATTAAAAAGAAGAAGATGAATTCATGAAGTTTTGACCAAGTTAAGGTGGGAAAACATATGATTTTTTATATTTTTAAGTTGTAATAAAAATTTCATAATTAATTATTTACTTGGAAAAAAATTACAAAAAAATATGCATCACATTGGTACATAAGTCCTCTTCTTATATCTAAAATCTTATAAAAAAATTTATTATTTTAGATAGACAATTCCACTTATTTTTCCTCGAATTTAAGTAATTAACAAGATTGAAATTTCAAATTTTCACCTCAAATAGATTTTAAAAAAAACCTAGTAGTTTAGAAACTACATTCAATTTGCTACAGATTCTATTCTTAAATATTTTTGAAATAATATAGATAACTTATTCAAATTTTTACATCAAGTTTCCTAACTCTAATTTTTCTAAATTTTTTGCCACTTAAGGGCCTGTTTTTCCCATGATGATCCTGCACATACCTTTATCTACCTCTTGATGTTGTGGATTTTATGTGTTGCCCCTCGTGTGTTTGATGACATTCCATGAATACATCTTGTCATGTATTTCATGTCATAACATCTCATATTTATTCTCTCCTTAGAGTGACATGTGCTCCTTTGTGTAGCACACATCATGTTCTAAGTGGGGGTTCTCATCTCTACTTACTTTTCAACAAGTAGTATTCTTTCAAAAGGATTACTTGGCAAAAATTTCTTTCAAAAGGATTCCTTGGTGAAATTTTCTTTCAAAAAGATTCCTTGACAAAATAATATAAAAACTTCCTTTCAAAAATGAGCATTTTTACCAAAGGATTCCTTGATAAAATATCTTTCAAAAGGATTCCTTGATGGAAGAATCACTTGTGGAAAATTATGGGTCTTTAAAATGTGTATTCTTTTAAAATGGTTCCTTGGTCTCTTGATGTCTTATGAAAAGGATTCCTTGATGAAATAACCCCTTTATGAAAGTCTTTTGAAAAAAAAATCATTTTTGTCTTATAATTTGTCTTATATCTGATATTTGACATGTTATGTCCTAATGTCTCGATGTCTTATATCTTAGCATCTAGATTGGGGGTAGACTAACTAGAATTGTATTTTTATGACTATCCTAAAATGTAGTTTTCAATAGCCATAGGCCTGTATGCTTACCATATGGACTCTATCCAAGCTAGCCATACCTCTCGGCATCATCTTATATCTAATCAAATTGGGTCTTATTGTTTCTTATGATTGTGTCTATTATTTTCTCTTTTTCACCTAACGTGTTTTTTTGTAGCTAGCATGCTTGTAGAAATATTGCAACTAGATTTGCAAGATCAAAGATTTGTGTCCTCTTTGCATTCTAGTGAACCCCCTTTCATTCTACATATACAGATTGAAGGACTACTTCCTCTCCTTTTCGGTATATTATCCTCAATCTCTTTGTACTTTAGCTCACATATGCTCACTAAAGTGGGGGGAAAATTTTGAGGTGTAAAATTCCACCCTACTATAATTTCCAATAATATACCATAAATTTAGCCTTATAACATTGATAATGCAAAAATATAGCACCTTAGTCCTTTTTTCTTATTCATGCTTTTGTATTTTCTATTGGTGGAGGGAATTTCATCAAGGACTCTTATACACTGCATAGACATATGTGCACTACAAAAATGTTCTCGATAGATTCTCAGGTAAGTAGATATTTGAGCGTTACATTTTGTCACATCTATGGGTTGTAACATCTCCTACTAGCATAGACTTTCTTGGAAACATCCCTTTTGCCTCCATATTCTCATTTTAAACTCATTTATTCATTCCATTAAACCTCTCTCTTGATCTATCACATTCTACACTTCATTTTTCCAACTCCATCTTTACTTTCTCTATTCTTTCTTCTTTCTATATCACTTTCTTGTACGTTTCAAACTATTGGCACTATGGTCTTGCATATCCTTCTTACACCATGTTACCATCCTTCCTTTCATCTTCTCAATCTTTCCAAAAGTGAGGGTAATGCTTTATTGTTGTCATTCCATTCAATTATCAATATTATAGATAGCATATAGATTGTATTTTCTTTCTATATATTGTTTCTATTTCCTTTCTTTATGATTTTCTCTCTATTGTGGTCTATTGGTTGTCCATGGAGGTGGAAAACCTAAAGCAAGGGTCTAATTAAGGAAAACTCCAAACCACAACCCCAACATTTTTCCATAGTCGTGTGTGTAGGTACTTCGTTCACATGGAGCTTGTGCGAGGTTGGACCAACCTGTTGGATATCTACTACCCTTGCACATCATTTCAATATAGTAAATTTATCTTTCAAGTTATAGTATTCTTTTTGTTGTAGTTGTTTTATTTTGTATATTCTTAACATTCTATCATTTTTATGTAAGTTATCAAATTAAGGTTTTTAGGTTGTTAGCACACTTTGTAACCTTCCAATTATAGACTATATTATCAGTATGTACGAGATGTTAGTGCATCCTTGAGATGAAAATGCATGACATTGTTGTCCAAGTCTTGTGTTGATTTCCTCTAGCTAAGATCTAGTTAGTCTATAGTCTGAGACCCTTGCGGATTTTTCACCCAATTCCCAAAATCCTTTATTTTTGGAAACCCCAAAAACATAGATTAGTTTTCTCTTTGTTTTTCATCCTATCATTTTTCCTTTTTCATTGAGGTGACCGAGGGTAATTCACTCCATTTAGAACCTTTTTATCTTGGGATTTTTGGAGTAAAAAATCCATCCTTCATTTAGTGTGGAGATTAAGAGGCATCATAGTTTGATGAAGATAGTTTTGTATGTATGACCACTACCTTAGAGAGTTGTGCAACAAAAAAAAGATGAGCATTTGGTGCCATCTAGGTAATGCATATTTCCTACAACTCCACCTCTCTCCCATTAATTTATAGCAATAGAAGTATATTGTATACTATGGAGTGATACAATATGAATCTACAATACTTGATCATGGCCTGCACAAAGTATGAATCTTATTTTTGGATGCAGGTCTTGGTAGAATATAGATCATAATTCATAGAGATTTCCAAATAGAAATAAGTCAACATGCCTCTTCAGAAGAATTGGTGTGCAAAATAAATTTGGACTATGAGTCTACACTGCCACTTCAAATTACAACTCACCTATCACAATAGAAATTAAAAATATGGGACAAGATGGAATTCCAAAGGTATGCCTATGCATGTAGAGAAAATAGGATAGATTCTCACAACCTCTACATGCAAATAAATATCTGTGAAATCTATATGAGCTAATGGAAATTCTTGACTAAAGTCATGGATTTGGTGAGGCATTCCAAAATTATTTCAAGTGATGCCACTCAACATCAAATCTTTAGAATACATTTCTTCAAATCACACAACCGCTCGAAAATACATTAAACCTATCTTGAAATCACACAACCGCTCCAAAAGACATTAAACCCAAACAAATATTATTTTTACATCAAAATTAAGTTGCATGGAACTCAAATTATGTTTGATACAAGTTTTTGGGAATTGTTTTGCTACATTACTCTAATACCATGTTAGGATTTCTATCCAAGATCATAAACCAAAAAATCTTGTGCTTCTGTAAAAGCACTTGCAAAAAATGAGCCTAATTCATATTATCAAAGAGATTAATAAGAGTTGATTAAAATATGAAATACAATCTCTCCTATATAGGAAAGAAAGAGACAATCCACCTATCATGTTGATTTACAAGTTCCCTATGATGTGGCACAAAAAAGAAGATAAATGTCCTATAGGTGTCAACATTTGGATCACTTGGAATGTGTAAACCAACAACTTCTTTGACTAGGTCATAAACCTTTAGAAAAAGTGTTGAATGAATACAAAAGTGACCTTTGAGCTGAGATGAAAAGTCTTCCAACCTCAAAATTTATGCACATGAGGTTTACTAAACAATTACACAACCTCTAGAGGCATAAAAGGTTGCACATTCAGTTATACAAGATTTTTTCTAGCCTCATCAACCTAAGTACACTTAATCTATAGTGAATAGATAAATTATTCACTCTTACAGGTTGTGCCTTTATGCTTCTAAATTTTCATGAAAACCACTTTTGTGGACACTTAAGCACCTTTGGGATATATCCTTAGAAACTACAAAAAATGGGCCATGATATCCTTGTCTCCCTCAAATTTCTATAAGAGTTCACAAAATCTATAAAATATCATCAAAAGGAGAAGGGAAGTGAAGTTGTATTTGCATTAATTTACTCATATATTGACATTTTCACTATCCAATCAAAGTTTCAACTAAACCAAAAGAAGTTTTGAATAAAGCGCAAACATAATTTTAAGCCCAAAATGTGTGATATTTTACATCCAAGACTAAAGTCTCACAATGTTCACATAACCTAAAAAAATCTACCAAAGTTTAACAAAAATACTAAAATGGAAGTTTTACTTTATGATTTCCAAATCCTTGCATCTTAGAGAAGAAATCCTAAATGGTATTGATTTTAGGTTTTAATTTGTATCAATCCAAATAAATGTGTAATTTTTTTAAATGAAAATTTTAGTTATGAATGTTGATATCTTATAGTGAGCTAATTTATTGCATTCTATAATTATAGAAAACTCTAATTGGTATAAAAATTTATAAAATTATTAATTTTATTGGGTTTTCTTATGAATACCATTGGTATTAAAGGTGGATTAAAATCAATTCTATATTTATGAAATTGATTTCCATAAATTAGAATTTATGGACTATAAAGCTGATTTCAAATGATATCCTATTAGTGACTAACATTTCACAATATAAATTTCTAAATGATAAAGATTTATATGTAATTTATTAGATCCCGTTCATGGAGGGGAACCAAAGATTTTTGGAGATGTGGGCTTCTTTTACACTTCTAGGGTTTTGCACCTAAAAGGAGAGAGGTACCAAAAATCTTAATGGCCCACTCAAGAATAAGCCCTTGAGATTCCAATGCAAATGAGATTGAAATATATCAATGGGGAGTTTCCTAGATGTTGCAAATTGATAAAAGAGATTAACTACTAATGCAAAACATAAAAAATGCAAAATGTTTGAAAACATGTGATATGCCAAATGACCTAGAAATGTAAACAAACTATAACATAAACTTATGAAATTAAAAGTGTGCACTTGGAGACTAGAAAAGAATGGAATGGAGCTTTGTAATCCTAAATAATTCACTATTGAAGCCAACTAGGACTAATACACCAAGCTAGGTGACTTAGTCCTATTTCGAGAAGATTCTACTAGAATAGGTTTCAGACAACTGGGTACTCAGAATTGCAAAAATATTTGTTTGCGACTAGTAGTGGGACTCATACACCACTGATGGCATATCAATCCACTTCCATATTTTGGGAAAATCAAAAGTGGAATTTGTAGCTCCCATTCTACACTTCTACTCCTGATAGGTTTCCAGATTCAAAACTACAAAATTTGACTTGTAGGTTTCTCCAAGCTTCTTTTAGGGCGTTGATAACTTTGAATGACTTTGAAATTTTTTTGACAACTTTTCCAATCTTTCTCTTTGACAAATATACAACTTAGACTTGCTAAACATATACAAAGAGAGGGAAAAAAATTTGAGGGTCAGTGAATAGTTTTTTCCTTGGTCAAACCCTAGTTTGGTAATTAAACCCTTGAAAATGAAATAAAATATGTAAAGAGAATGATGAATGAACAACATGCAATGTTGCAACTCACCAAACCCTTGAAGTAGAAATCTAAAGACATGCAAGTAAAAGCTCCAATAGATGTAGAATTGAGGATGCTTGAAATGCTTAGAATGCTTAAGTGAATGATTGATTAATTGCTTCAATGATTGAGAGATTAGGGAGAGGGATGGAATGAGAGGAAAAACCTTATATTTATACATAATTATGCAATAATTCCTAAAAATAGATCACATCACAGGCCAACCTTAGGTCTTAGAAAATAATAACCCGCTATAAATTTGAAGTTATTTTAATTTTTGTGTCAAAGGGGACTCATTCGTCCCTAGTGGTGAATGCATTAGACTTAGGCATTTTAATTGGGTTTCAAAAATTAGATGTATTAAATGAGGTTTATCAAGATTATTTTCAAAAATTCACTTAATTAAAGCTTGTAAGTGTAAAATGGGGCCAATTAATTCATAAGAAAGGTCAAATTATTAATGACAAGCCTAGATAAGCATGAAGGTTTTTCACAACACTTTGAAATAAGACTCGGTAAGTGATAAAAAGAGGTTATTTAGGTGAAATATATTAATAAGATCCTAGATAAGTGTGAAGGTGTGCTACAACACTTTACAACACTTTTACAATGAATAATAAAATTCTTATTAATTCACAAGGGCCCAAGATCGAATGTGAATGTGTTGACCACATTACAACGTTAAATCAAGGAAAAACTAAGACAACATCCACAAGAAAGACTGAAATGAGTGTGAAAATTTCCAAAGATCCATTTTTCTACACTACATTTAGTCCCCACTTTAGTGAGAGGATGAACCTACTTCAAAATCACACTAAAGTAGCCAAACATGCACATTAAGAGGGATCCAAATGCACTCATGCTAGAAAGATGAGACAACAATAATCAAGAGGGGTGATCAAGCCCCCAAGATCAAGATCCCATAGCAAACCAAACATAAGCACAAGGGAACACACATGAAAATAGTGTAAAGAATGAAAGAGAGAAAAAGAAAAAGAGACAAAAAGAGAGAATCAAATCAAGCTTCGATCATTTTTCCATCCCGATGTGGATTAGATCTAGGTTGTTTTTTCTGAAAAATGCATAGTCACTCTGAGGAAATGGAACTCATGGATGTCCACTAGGTGAGAAGTCCAAGAAGGTGAGAAACATACACTCATAGCTAGTATGCACTCACACACATGTAGGTGGCTATGGGAAAGTCATGCCTCAAAATGTGCTTCCCACTCAACCATACCAAAGTTATACCTTCTGATAACTTTAACAAGGAGCCACAAAAGAAAATTGGTCTTTTTGAGCTTCATGAGATGAGAAAAACTTCATATGCTTGGAGCTCATGAAAAAATGTGATGGAACCACAGGCATGCAAGTTGTGTTAAGTAAGATGACCATATAACAAATGCAACATGCAAAGAATATTCAAAGGATTCTTTCTTAGTTCATGTGAGTTCCTTAAATTAGGGAACATTGTGTCTGATGTTTCCAAGAGAGGACAGATCAAAGAATAGAAGATTCACAACTTAGGGGATGTAGTGTGTCACATCAAGCCACTAAGAGGAATGTAATATACTAAGATAGATCACACCCATGAAAGAAACTATGCCCAATGTCATCCATAAAGTGAAAAATGCATTGTATGAAGTAAGAAGGTTGTACTAAGAACCAAGGAATGAAAAAATACAAAAGAATAATGCCAATGTATGCCTCCACTTTAAAGGAATTGCTAACACCATATTGTGAGTAATTACTTTAAAGTAGCAAATGAAAAATGTAAAACAAGAAAGAAAGAATACATGAGATCCAACTTGGAAAGCCCTATGCCAAGTCATATGTTTCTGAGTAAAGCTACGTCATGTGAAGGAAAGGAAAAAAAAAGAAAGGGGTTTCCTACAAAATGAAAACACCAAACACATAAGGGATCTATGGATTTGGGGTCATTATGTCTTTGCTACAATGTTTGTTAGAGAGCTTGGAACTGTCATCATCCCCCAAATACATAGAACTAGAAGAATGACACAAATAGAGTAAAAATAAAGAAAAATCTTTTGGTTCAACATGGAAGAGACATAAGGTGCCTCACACTTTGTGTCATCCCCAAAAGGAAAATAGAAGACAAAAAAGAAAGGAAAAAGAAAAGGCAGCATGAAGGAGGAGTGAATGTCTTAATGCCTTGTGCCATCCCCAAAAGGAGAACACAAGCCAAAAAGAAAAAGACAAGAAAAAAGGTAAAAGAAAAAGGGAATTTTGGGTCAACATGAAAGAGACATGGATGTCTCAATTCCTTGTGTCATCCCCAAAAGAAAAACACAATCCAAAAACAAAAGACAAGTAAAAAAGGTAAAAGAAAATGGCCTTTTGGGTTAACGTGAAAGAGACATGGATGTCTCAATGCCTTGTGTCATCCCCAAAACGAAAACATAAGAAAAAGACAAAAGAAAAAGGAAAAAAAGAAAGCCCTTTGGATCAACATGAATGAGACATGGATGTCTCAATGCTATGTGTCATCCCAAAAAGGAAAACATAATAAAAAGAGAAAAAGGTGAAAGTGATGCATGACACAAAGAAGAGTGAAGGTACAAATAGAAGAATGTCACAAAGAGAGATAACATAAAAAAAACATCACGGGGAATCAAATTACACACATGCAATCACACAAAGGAAAATGAAAATAAAAGTGTAAAAGACTACTAAGGACATTGTGAGTCAACCGTCGATCTTGCAAGTTGGCCTCTTAATCTCAATTTGTATAAGTGAAAGGTGAATAACACAACTAAGGTACAATGGAAAATTCATTACTAGAACAAGGCTAGCAACTTCTTTCCCCCACTGGGTGCAAGGAAAGAATGAGCCAAGGTAGGTGATGGGAAAGGTCATGTAATAGTGAGAAGGGAATGTTCTACAACTATTACATGACAAGGAGTATGAGATTATTTTATGGGATCACTAGATAGCAACTATCACCATTTAAATGATACTTTCTCAATATTTCTTTCAATGTACCACACTCATTACTAATATTTTCAAGAATACGATGATACACACAATGTGGAACTTTGGCATCTTTAGGATATATTACCAACCTATTAATAGGGGGTAATAGTATGAGTCCTTTATTTAAAAGTATTTGAAGTTTCCTTTCACTTTTAGGTGGTGGACAGAGAGGAAACTTTAGTTTTTGTAATTTTTAAGGCCTCTTGTGTTTACTAGATTCACCCTTCTCTTGAATTGAAGGGGAAGGACCCAAAGTGATCCTATCATCCTTGTCATTGTTATTAGTCAAGGGTTGCTCTCTAGGAAGGAGGACATTAATATTAGGATGGGAATCAAGATCTCTATGTCGTCGTCACGAAGCCTCAAATATTCTCTAGGAGGCTTGGTGTTATGAGAGGGATCTTGGTATCCTAACTCCGTTGTGCTTTCATCTTGTGAATTTTTCTCAAAGATTTGATGAATTCTATGTTCATTTGTTGTGTCACATCCTTGTTTTCTAAAAATTGAGAAGCCTTTTCCATATGTTTCTTCGAGGTTGATTGGAGTGTTTGTTACTTTGTGATCATAAAATGATTGATTGTTTGTTTGTCTAAAAGAACTAGGTTCACTTGTTAGAGGGAACTTAGGTTCAAATTTTGTTTCAGGATGTAACCAAGCATCTTGGGAGGTGGTACTATAGGAAGATCCTATTGTTTCATGGATGGATAAAAGGATGCATTAGCTTCAAGGTTGTCATGGAAATCATTTAGGAACTTATTCATGTTGTCATCATCTTCTCAATTGATGTCAACATCACGAGGAGGAAATTCATGAGGATTTGAATGAGCATGAGTGAGTTCAATGTCATTAGGATTAGTTCCAAAGGCACAACTTGACATATAAACTAAGGATTTTAATGACATCCAAAGCTTGTTAAAACACATATCCATGATGTAAATGAATGAAAGAAAACTAGATGCAAGAAATTGAATAAAACAACAAATATAGAAATAGAAATAGAAAGGTAAAAAATAAAATAGAAATTCAGATAATGAATTGGAAATGATAGAAAATGCAATGAAAAATGTGCAATTGGACTGATTCACCCATGGTGGCGAATGAGTCCAAGTAGTGAGTTTTTGAAAAAAAAAAGAATTTTTGAATTGGATTCTATGATTTTTATATTTTCTAATGAAAATAAGATATGGAAATGCATAACTTTAGCAAATTTTTAATGAGATGAAATGAAAAAATGCAAACTAAATGAGCTTTTCATTAATGCTAATTTGAAAACCCTAGAATGCAAATTATTAAACAATGTAAAATGCAATGAAATGCAAATGTAAGCTATTCCTAGGATGTAAATGCACTTAAAATTAGAAATATGATGTTCTAAAGTTGGGTTCACCAAAATGAACCAAAGATTTTTGGAGATGTGGGCTTCTCTTTCACTTCTAGGGTTTTGCACCTAAAAGGAGAGAGGTACCAAAAATCTTAATGGCTCACTCAAGAATAATCCCTTGAGATTACAATGTAAATGAGATTGAAATCTATCAAAAGGGGGTGTCTTAGATGCTGAAAGTTGATAAAAGCTCATATTAACTACTAATGCAAAACTTAGAAAATCCAAAATATTTGAAAACACATTGTGATATGAAAAATGACCTAGAAATGTTAATAAATTATTGTAACAAAAACTTATGAAACTAAAAGTGTGCACTTGGAGACTGGAAAAGGATGGAATGGAGCTCTGGAATCCTAAATAATTCACTGCTGAAGCCAAATAGGACTCATGCGCCAAGCTAGGTGACTTAGTCGTATTTTGGGAGGATTCTGCCAGAATAGGTTTCATACAACTAGGTACTCAAAACTACAAGAATCTCTATTTGGGCCTTGCAGTGGGACTCATACACTACTGATGGAATATCAATCCACTTCCAAATTTTGGAAACATCAAAAGTGGAATATGTAGTTCCCGGTCTGCACTTCTACTCTTGATAGGTTTCTGGATTTGAAACTACAAAATTTGACCTATATGTGTTCTCCAAGCTTCTTTTAGGGCTTTGACAACTTTGAAATTTTTTTTGACAACTTTTCTATTCTTTCTCTTTGATAAATATGTAACTTATACCTGAAAAACACATGCAAAGAGATGGAAAATTTGTTTTTGAAAGAGGAAAAAATGGGTTGTATAGGGACCCGAAACCACAAAGTTTACAAACAAAAGAAAATATCGTCAAAGATCCCATAAAGAAAGATTTTGTAGAGAGGACAACAAAATGATAGAGCCACAACCACCAAAAATGCTAGAAAGGGCCACAAAAAATACCCAAAAAGACTAGACAAAACACCAGTAGCGACTAAACTTGGGACTTTAAAGTTTTCGTTGTGTCAGCTTCCATGTCGTTCATTTCTTGAACCCCCCTCTTTAAGATCTATACCAATTGGGTAGTAGGGGGTTCTTTCCTCTTAAGGTTGGCCTGGGTCCTCTTCGATATTCCTTGGTCCTCATTCTTGTTTTTATCCTTGTCCTCTTCCAGATCAATAACTAGTGAGCCCTGTTGCGAATTTTCCAACTTTTCAGACATAACATTGATGACAATGGCATTGTGCCTTGCCATTCTATGGTTTTGTTCCACAACATTTTTCATGTTTTTTTTTTTTTTTACAATTTCATCTTCCAAAGTCTTATACTTGTCCTCAATAGCATCATCTCCCATTCCAATATTGTTCTTTTTCTATTTTCCTTCTTCATTACTTAGAGCAGACAACTTCAATGCCAGCTCCTCCAACTTACTATTAAGAACCCTATTTCTGACATTCAGATCATTAATTTCTTGATAGGACCATCTCATAACCCTAAAAATATCACCAATGCCACTTCTAGTAGAGGAAAGGATATCTCCAGATTGATCCCGGTCTAAAATGAGGTTAAAATCATTCAGGTTAGGGGAGCTGGGAAATCTAGTACCATCATCTGTAAAAGAAGCAGGAGGGGTAGAGACAAAGTTTCTGCTAGCTACAGGGTTCTTAGTTTTGTCCTCCAGAGAGTTCAAAGAGTAGGAAACCAACTTATTGGCAAGGTAACCCTTGAGAGTGGGATTCTTTAAAGGAACTAGGCTATCGAGGTAAATCTCAAGGTTAGCTTCTGCGAGCTAGGGTTTACAAAGATGGGTTTTCTTACCGAACAGGACATGGGATGGATGGGATTCAACAATTCTCTCTAGTTTAGGCTTAGAATGATTCTTTGAGCCACCACTATATGTATCATAGTCCTCAAACATCGTGGAGGCAACTGGTTTGGATAAAGCCGATAGGCTTTGAAAATGTTTATAGATTAACCTTAGAAGACCAAGATGAAGAATAGGGTATCTCCTTGGATTTTTCTTCTGGTACTCAAGGTTATTTCTCATTGAATAGAAAAAATAATAAGGCAGAGAAATTCATACCTTATGGTGGAAGTGGTAAAGGATAGAAAAATGATGCCCATAAACTTTGGTGAATCTCCCATCCAAGGTAATATAATCCAATATGACATGAAGCACCTTTCTCCAAAGAGCCTTGATGGTGTCGATTTCAAAATAGTTGTTGGAAACTTTGACCAGTTTTATTTTCTCCTTTTCTTTCTTAGCAAATTTGATTACCACCTCATCTGAAAACCTTCTGTCATGAAGAAACTTCATGCCCTTAGTGGACATTCTAGTCACTTCTCCTATGATTTGCTAATCTAATTTCACATTTCTCCCAAAGAGGATTATTTCTCCATTATTCCAGTTCTTCTAAAAGTGGTCAGTAGCCATAGGATCAGGCCCATGAAGTTTTTCTAGGAATGAAACCAAACCACCTCTCACAACCTGTTTGCAGACCTTAGCATTCCTCGCATGAATTTCGTAGCTTTTTGGCTTGATTCTTTTCCTATCCCCCCCATATTCGAATGCATCTCACTGCAATCTCTACCAGTGTCAAAAACTTGTTGCAAGTTTACGTAGCCATTCCAATCAACCCATAAAGCGTGTCACTTTTCCTTACCAACTAAGTTATTTGACACGGCCCCATCAAATCTCTTCATTTTGATGTACTTAGCCCTTTTCCCTATCATCATTAAAGATATTTTCCTCTTTCCCATGCGTAACATCATAATTTAATAAGGCCCTGACTTCAACTCCCAAGTCCCTAAAATCTTGCCACATGTTCAAACCTCCCCTCTTAACCCCCTCATTCGCAAAGTAATTTGCCACGTTGTTAGCTTCCTTGTAGATGTGGGAGACTTTAACTTTATCAAACTTGTATATAAAATAGGTTTTTCTTCTTCAATCCAATTCTTAATTGACTAGGAGGGAGGGGTCCTACTTAGGAGATTGTCAATGATGATTTTGGAGTCCTCTCTAAGCCATAAATATTTTATATTTAGATTATGAGCTAAATTTAAAACTTGAAAAAATCCCATAGCCTCTACCACATGGTTGGTTTGATGACCTAGGGAAATGGCCATAACCACCATAAAGTTACCATTTGAGTCCCTTAACACATCCACTTCTGGCCATACCCAGATTTCCCTTCACAACGCCATGAAAGTTGGCTTTAGTCTAGCCATTTGGAGGAAAGGTCTAGTGCACACCCTCCATAATTTTCTTAGCTAGCTTGGATGCCTTAGAAACATCCATTTTGATATTCCAAATCTCTGGATAACATTAGATCATAGGGAGTGCACACCATAGCTTCAAGATTAAGAGCTTGTTGGGGAATAACATTAAAGTTTTCCTTTATAAGCCTAATTTTTTTTTCAAAAATATTAGTCTCTGACATCTCCTTATCGTTGAAAAGTTTGTTATTATGTTCTTTCCATACTCCCAGAACAAGAAAAGGGAAAATAAAATCCCATAAGCTTCAAATGAAAGGATTTTGAGATGGAGCATTCCATTATAAAAAGAAATCTTCAATGGACAGGGGGAACACCCAAGAAATATTCCAGAGGGCTAAAAAATTTCCTTGGATTGTAGTAACAAATAAACAGTGGAGAAACAAATGGTTTGCTAAATTCACCTCACACTTGCAAAGGTAACACCTGTTGGGAATCTGAAATCCCCATTTGCAAAGATTATCCATCATTCGCACCTTATTTTGAAGCAAAATCCAGAAGAAAATGTTGACTTTAGGAGTCAAGTGTTTTATCCATGCTTTAGACTAGAAAGGAGTTGGGGGCTTGAGAAAGGTACAATTTAGAAACAACCGAAGAAACGGAGTAGTTACCCAAAGGTTTCTCCATCCAGACAAGATGATCATCTAGCTGATTTTGTCCCAATCTAATAGCCCTTAAGGAAGATTGAAGCTGAGCCAACTGCTGACAAACCACACACAAATCCACCCAATTTCCTTCATTCCAATAATCTTTAACATACTCTCCAAAAGATGCTTTGAAAAAATCATCCCATCTATTAAATCTTTCAATTTTGATAAGGGGATCCTTAAAAAGCCATCTATCCTCCCAGAACCTAGCTAGATTATCACTTCTACTATGCTATCCAACCCCTGAATCCAAGATCTTTCTACCAACAATCATGTCATTCCAACAAGCTGAACCATGGGGAAAAATAGGAGAATCCAACAAAGCTTTGAGGGACCCACAATTGGTCATATATTTACTTCTTAAGATATCTTTCCATTCTCCAATAGACAAGAAGGATCTCCATATTTGTTTAGTAAGAAGAGTCTTATTAATCATTCTAATTTTTCTAAGACCTAATCCCCCCAAGGTTTTCAATCTGCAAACCAAATCCCATCCTATAAGAGGCATCCTCTTTCTCTCCTCCACGCCAAACCAAATGAATCTTTTTTGGATCTTTTCAATGGCCTTCGCATATTTAGCAAGAATTTTGAAAAGGGTTAAAGCATAAACTGGGAGATTTTGAAGAGAAGTTTTGAGAAGCTGATTTTTTCCAGCTTGGCTCGGAAGAGCTCCTTTCCATCCTACCAACTTCTTACTGAATCTATCAACTAACGAACACCAAAAGGAATCTGGAGGTTTAAGGAAAAGCGGTAGTACAAGATAAGTAGAGGGTAAGGATTCCACTCTACAACCAAGGATTCTTGCAATATTGACCTATCTATGCTCAAGGGTATTAAATAAAAAAAGGGAGCTCTTCTATCTATTGACCATCTACCCAGTTTCCTTCTCATACATGTCCAAAGTTTTTTTCAAAGTCTTAGGCTCAGTCACCGTAGATCTTCCCATCAGCATAGTGTCATCAACAAACTATTGGTGAGAAAAAATAAAATTTGTAGATGAAGGGCTAAGACCAACAAGAGACCTCTGTTCAATCAAAATTCTAAGGTTCCTTCCCAGGCTCTCAACCATGATTGTGAATAGAATAGGAGAAATAGGATCACCCTATCTTAGACCTCTTGAATTTTGAATGATTCTTGAAGGAGACCCATTCACAATGATAGATGTGGAGATAGTAGTAACCAATTGATTCACCAATTGAATGACTCTGCTGCTAGAACCAAACACCCTAATAATTTTGAATAAAAAATCCCAGTCAACATAGTCATAAGATTTGGATATATCCAACTTAAGAAGAAACTGTTAAGTTTTAGATTCCACAAGTGAATGGATATTCTCATGGACAGTAACTATAGAGTCTGAGATTTTCCTTCCAAGAATAAAACCATTCTAGTGAGGGGATATCAACAAAGGAAGGATAGTAAGGATCCTTGATGTCAAAACCTTAGATATGATTCTATAGAAAGAGTTGCAAAGACTAATCGGCCTAAACGCCTCAAACTCCCTAACCCAGGTTTCTTGGGAACAAGGACCAAGAAAGTAGCATTTAATTCCTTAAGAATACTTCTAGATCCAAAGAATTCCTAAATAGCATTCACAACATCCTTTTCAACAATTTCCCAAAACCATTGAAAAAAGAACATAGGAAACCCATAAGGGCCAGGGGCCTTGTTTCCTTCAAAAGAAAAGACAACTTTCATAATTTCCTCCCTAGAGGGGATGGAAGCAAGATTATCATTATCTTCCATCCCAATAACCTTAGGGATAGCCTCTAACAAAAAATCTTGGCCATTATGGTTGAATTCCCCATTCACCAAAAGAAGGTTGTTAAAGAAGATGGCAATTTGCTTTTTGATGTCTTCCTCTTCCTCATATTTCGTGCTATTAACTTCAATGTGAGAAATTATATTGGCAGCCCTATATTTTGAGGTAGACAGATGGAAGTACTTGGTATTTCTATCTCTAGCTGAGAGCCACAACACTCTAGATCTATGCCTCCAAAACTCCTCCTCTTTAGCTATAATATCATACAATTTCACCAGCAGCTCATTTTCTTTAGCCCTATTATTTTCAATGTATCCTTCCCTTTGAATTTTATCTTGGATCTTCGTAAGCTCCATTTGAAGTTCAAATTTAATGCCAAAGATGTTTCCAAAGGACTCTTTTTTCTAGCTTCTTGATTTATGTTTGACTTCCCTTAGTTTATTAGCAATTTTGAACATAGCAGTACCTGGAACATCAATATTCCACAATTTCCTGATTTCATCAAAAATATGGGGGTGGGACAACCACATTCTTTCAAATCTAAAGGGAGAGTTCTTCTTCACCTTTATAGGGTCCACCACAAAACTTATATGAAAGCAATTAGAGCCCACTCTAGAAAGAGATTTAAGAGAATAGTAATAGTTTATAAGCCATTGATCAGAAATTAAAGTTCTACCTAGCCTTACTTGAATCAGTTCCTTATCGATTCTTCTATTTGACCAGGTATAAATGGATCCTTGCAAATCTAGATCAATCAACGCCTTGTTGTTGATGAATTCCAAAAGATCATATTTACTCTATGAATTCACTTGAGATCCTTCAAATTTCTCTTCATTCAGAAGGGGAGTGTTGAAGTCACCCATTACAACCTAGTGGTCATTGTCAAAGATCCTACGGAAAGCAGATAGCTCATTCCAGAAAGATTTTCTGGATCCTTTCCCATTAGGAGCATAGATATTCAACTGAATCCAACTAAAATTGTCTCTAATATGTGTGAATTTAGTAGCCACATGATTAGTGCTCTCTAGCAAAGGTTCCCCTTTAATAAATTTCTAGTTCCAAAAAGTAGCAATTCCTCCTGATGCACCATCTGAACTATTTCCTTGGATTCCACAGTTCCATTTTTTTTTTAATCTTCTCCACCTTATCTTTGGAAATTTTAGTTTCTTGGATGAGAAGAATATCAGGTTTATGACCCCTAAAAAAATTGTGCAAAACATCCCTCTTATTAAGGCTATTAAGCCCTCTAATATTCCAAGAAATAATCTTCATATCTTACCAGGGGTTTGGAGAATCTTTGGAATGGTCTTTTGAACACCATCTGCTATGTCCTGAAAGCTTTCATGCTCTTTCTTCCATTTACCTGATCTTCTTCCTTGGCTATAATTAGTAGCACCATAATCCACCTTTTCTCTTGTTTTGGTAACAACTCCACTCAAAGTATTTTGTTGTTTAATTCTCTCCTTTTTCTTTAATTGAAAGAGGACTTCTTCCCAATCAGTTTCTTCTTGACTCTCCATCTCTCTCCCAGATTCCCATTCCTTATCATACATTCTTCTTTGCTCCCAGGGGAGGGTATCCATCTGGCCATTCCTGAGGTGGTTCAAATTGTCACTTTAAAGTTCAATATTTTGGCTCAGATTCTCAAAGGTGTCCTTGACAAAATCTAGAGTTATTTTTTCCTAGAGTTTAAGAGGGTCACTTGAAGGGAAACCTTCTATAGAAGTAGTTTTTAGGATATGAATGCCAATATCTAGAGACACGCCTTATCTTTTCCTTCTAATAAAATATTAAGAGTGGAAGAAACAAAGTCCTTATCCCTTTTACCTTCCCCACCATTCCCTGAGATTTCTTCTCCTTCTTCCTTTGAACCAAAAATACTTTCTAACCCTATTTGTTGATTCTTTTGAACATCAGATTCCTTGGGTTCTACTTTGACATTGATTCCAGTGGTATTCCTCTGAGCTTCAAATTTCCTACCAGATTCCTCATTAAGGGTATTGGTACTGCTAGCTTGCCCTTCCCCTTCAGGCTTCTTTCTCCAAATAGTCTTAGGGTTAGATTGGAGATTTTATTTGTCTTTTCTAGCATTTAATGGGAATTTCTTAGCCCAATGCCTCATTTTTATGCACTTAAAGCAATAAAAGGGAATGGACTCAAAATCAATAGCTTGCATCCAAGTTCCCAACTTAGACTGGATATCTATTGAAGAAGGGATGTCAACATTTTGTGAAACTCCCACACAAATTTGTGCAAACACCAACCGCTTTCTAGCTGGTGTCATAGGGTCAATAGATAGAAGATCTCCAAAAGAATTAGCAATACCATCAAATATGTCCTCATTCCAATACTTTAGAGGGAGACTCGAGAGTCTAGCCAAAGCTGGAACATTCTCAAAAATGGAATCAGAGAGATCCAAGTGAGAGGTCCATTTCTTAAGATCCAGGGAAGATTTTCCTATGACCCAAGGTCCACCACTCCTCATAGCCAATATGTCCTCCTTGCAGGTGAACTCAAAGGAAAAGAAACCTCTAGGAAGAGTAGCCATCGTAACCCTACCATTGATTCTCCACTTATTTTTGAAAAACTCCCTAACCACCTCAACATTTGGTCTAGGGCCCATAAACTTACCGAACAGAACTTTGTCCATCAAAGCAATATTATGATCAATAATCAGATTAGGCATAGAGATGGAAAACTTACCTTTCATTGGGTTAGAAAAATTACACACTAAAGGGAAGACCAATTTTCCATTTGGTTTAACACTAAACAATGAAGAGCAAGGTTTGTGCTTTGCTCCTTCCCTATCAGTGGTCCCTACCACTTCATTGGATTTTTTTCCTTTTTGTCCTTTAGGGGAACCCCCCAAATTTTTCTTCCCTCTCGGGTCCACTTGAATGTTGTTTCTAGTGTCCTCATTTGATTCATCCTTACCTTTCTCCTCACTTGAAACATGCACCGATTCCACCTAGGATTCCTTAGATCCTGCTCCACAGCCTACTCCATTGTTCAAAGATTCAAAATCCTGGCTTTCATGCCTGAGCTCCACAGTCCTTCCCATATCCTCACAACTAATGTAATGTAAATTTAATTGTATTGTTATTAATAAGATCTCTGAGAGGGAAAAATTGTTGAGGGTTAGTGAATAGGGGTTTGCCTTGGTCAAACCTCAGTTTGGTAATTAAACCCTTGAAAATGAAATGAAATATGTAAAGAGAATGATAAATGAACAACATGCAATGCTACAACTCACCAAACCCTTAAAGTAGAAATCTAAAGACATGCAAGTAAAAGCTCTAACACATGTAGACTTGAGGATACTTGAAATTCTTAGAATGCATATGTGAATGATTGATTAATTGCTTGAATTATTGGGAGATTAGGGAGAGGGTTGAAATGAGAGAAAAAACCCTATATTTATACACAATTATGTAATAATTCCCAAAAATACATCACGGGCTAACCTTAGGTCTTAGAAAATAATAACCCACCAGAAAATTGAAATTATTTTGATTTTTGTGCCAAAGGGGACTCATTCACCCCTAGTGGAAAATGGGTCTCACTTAGGCATTTTAAGTGGGTTTCAGAAATTATATGTATTAAATGATTTTTATAGGGATTATTTTCAAAAATACACTTAAGTAAGGCCTGTAAATGTAAAACAGGCCAATTAAAGCATAAGAAAGGTCAAATTATTAATGAAAAGCCTAGAAAAGCATGAAATTTTTTTACAACACTTTACAACAGTTTGAAATAAGCTTGGTAAGTGATAAAAAAAGGTTATTCAGGTTAAATATATTAATAATATCCTAGAAAAGTGTGAAGGTGTGTTACAACACTTTACAACACTTTTACAAGGCATCATAAAATTATTATTAATTAACAAGGGCCCAAGACCTAATGTAAATGTGTTGACCACATTACAACATTAAATGAAGGAAAAACTAAGCCAACATCCACAAGAAAGACCCAAATGAGAATGAAAATGTCCAAAGATCCATTTTTCTAGGCTACATAAGGATTAGTTGTCTAGGGTCAATAAGATGAAATATAAGTTTAAGGGAGTTTTCCATGAGTCCAATATTACTTCAAGTTGGGGTTTTATAATAGATATCGACTTATGACATGTAGACATAAAATAATTCAAGGAGAGTGTATTTGGAAGAAACCCTTCTCTGAAGGCCAAGAAACTAGATAATAATAGAATTGTAAATTTTTTTGGTTTTCCCATATTTTTCCACTTTCTAAATCTTATAATAGAATGCAAAGAGAATTATTTTTTTGGCTCCAAATATATCACTACACCTAATGAGAGATTTATAATAGATCTTTCTATTGCTACAGTTATACAATAATTTGGAATTTCTTCTTGTCCCACCATGAAAGACATGACAACGTAGTATAGTAAAAGTGTCCATAATCAAGGACCAAAAAATTGCATGAAGAATATCAATGAGCACTGCAAGAAGAAAACAAGATAAACATTGGAAAAAATTCCAAATAATTGGTATATCTAAAGCTTATTTTTTTGTACTACAATTTTTACATATATTTTTAGCCCTCAACCACATCTTGCAGTCATAGCTATATCTTCTTTCTAGAAACTTCATAGGTGACTAGTATTTCTATTGGAATTAATCCCAACTACCCTTATTTACTCCACCATAATTTCCTCTTTCTCTCCACTATCTAATTTCTCTCAAGAATGTGAAATTTATTCTCTCCAACTCATTTCACTTTAGTGATGCTTTCAACTCTCAAGTGCACAAAAAATTTAAATGAGAATTCAAAAGCATAATTTTCTTGGAAATATTTTTCCTCATAGCATAATTAAATATACTTTTATTATTTTTGATTTTCTCTCCTTGTTGGGGAAATTTTTAGGCTTTAATATTATTTTCTATATATGAAAAGAAAATGAAGGGTAGGGAAACCAATATTGTTGTAGCAATAGTTACACTAAATAGCCAATAATAGGGTAGTTCATCCTGCTTTGCTTTTTGAGTGTAAAATAAAGATGACAATATATATATCTACTTTAAGATAAATTTTAATAGGTATTTTTAATGATATATGAAATAAAGAAATATTTTTGTTTATCTCTATATTTTATTTTTTGCACTTTATTTATGTTTCCTCTATCCTCTATTTTCTCTCCTTTTCCTCTTTGTTCAATTTCATCATTGTAGAAACTATATCATTTTCATGCAAGGAAATATATAGATAGAGAGGTTTTGTCTATTTTCTTTCATATTTTATTTCAATACTGATTTTCCCTATACAATTTTTGTAAGGATATCATGTTTATATTTTACTTTCTTTACTGAACTTTCTTATGTAGTTTTTGTTAAACATGTTTTTATATTTTAGTTTCCTTTCAATTTTCCCCATTTTGTTTTCATAATATGTGCTTAGAAAATTTTATTGAGAAGGATGGCTTTCATTTCCCAAAATGGCACCAACCATTGATGTAAGCTGGGAAGATCTTCACCTTATAGAAATCATTCTAAAAGTGAATGGTATGAACTACTATTGAATTTGTAGATATCAATCTAAAGGATTCCCTATTTTATGATGTTCTTGTAAACAAGGGAGATTCGTTGGTAAATCTTTAATAAGTTGAGAAAAATTAACTTTTGGTCAAGAGGTTGAATCATATGTGAAATTGGAAATGTAGACCAAACATAGGACTATCATTGTAGAGGATATTTTAAGCCTTTCCCAATCACCATTGTACTTTGGAACATAGTTCAACTTCTCTTTCCAAGATAAGTTGTAGAAAGGATCAAATAAAAGAAAGAAAGAGATGAATCTTTGCTGCTTGAAAGGATGAATGAAAAGAAACTCAAGTTACTTTAATCAAGTTCATAGGGGAAGTGTTAGGATCAATGAAAACAATTTTCAAGCCTTCTACCACCTAAGTTAGGGAATTCGACTAAGAAGGCTTGAATATGAAACAATAGTTAAAATATTTAGACGATCCTTCAAATTTGCAACAATGATTGAACAAGAAACTAATAAAGAAGTGGTTATCATTGAGAATTTTTTGGAGGAATGAAGGAGTTGGACAAAGAAATAGAAGTAATAATAGTTAGGAGGAGGTAGAAGCAACATTGGCTTCAGGGCTACAACAAGAAGAGTTGATAAGATTTTTCAAAGGTGATGGAAGACTAAGAAATAGAGGAGATCAACTAACATCTATTTGTTCAACTGTAGAAAATTTAAGCAATGTATTCCCAAGCCATTTGTTTGAGAGAAAGAAATCAGTAAGTAGGATTTTTATTGAATAATGAACATGGTATTTAAAAGACATCCCCTATATTTCCAAAGCCTTTAATACTTACCTCAATATGTCTTTCTACACTTAGGGTATGCACAACTCAAGATGCATTTCTATAGTTAGGGAAAAAAATTCAACAATAAAATAACTAAAGAGACATGGTTTGATACTTACCTTCCACTCAAACAATAGAAGAATCAACCACTAACTCAGTGACTCTAAAACTACCCTCATATGCATGAATGTAAAATATGAAATAAATGGGAAACATTCAACATCTTCCAACAATAAAATCCAAACAAAAACCTCATTATTAATCTCTTCTCACATCAAACTAGTCTACAACACATCTCCAACACTTGGCATCCATGATGCAAGCACGTGATCTATCTTTTGAATTACATCTCATGTAGTTTGTAGGTCACACCAAACATTAGAAATGGAGTATTTTTTTAGCACAATTTCCAATGTAAACTAATAAATCTCCAAAAATATTAATTCATTATCTTGTTAGGATTTCCATCTAAGATCACAACAATAAAAACCTTATGCTTCCACAAAAATACCTACACACAATGATCAACCTAATTCACATTATTGAAGGAATTGATAAAAGAGTTACTTAAAAAGTACAACATAAGCTGGCCTATATAGGTAAGGAAGAGTCAATCCACCTACCATGTGGATTGACAAGTGCCTCATGATGTGGCATAAATAATTAGACAAGTGTCATATAGGTGTCAACCTTTGTATCACTTAGAATACATGCAAACCAACAACCTATTTGACCAAGTCATCACTCTTGATGCCAAGTGTTGAGTGACCTTTGAGGTGATATGGAAACTCATCCAACCTCAAAAAGGTAGAACATGAGATTTACCAAATTACTTGGTAACCTCTGGAGGTTTAAAGGTTGCACATTCAGTTACACAAGATGTTGGCTAACCTCATCAACCTAAATACACTTAATTATAAGGAATAGATAAATTATTCACTCTAACACCTCCCTTAAGTGATACTTGTGGTGATCACAAAAATAAAAATAGATACAAATGGTTCCCAACTATAAGGCCATGTTAGGTACCCATATACAAAGTTTCTCATAAAGCAGACTAAAGGAGAAAACCTAGTGGGAACAAAAATCCTCTTTAAAAAGAGAAAGAGAAGGATATAAGACATTTTGAAAAGATATCCCATGATGATAGGAAGATCATGACGAGGAACTACTAAATCATGTCAAAGTTGTAAACTCTGTTGAAGATGAACTGGTGTTTGCTAGAATCAACAAACCTTCAAGAAGTGTAGATCAAGATAAGATATACATTACACTACATGATTGAACATATGAACACTAATAAAAAATGAATACACAAAATAAATCAAACTTTATGAAGTTTAAATTACAAATAGTATTGTGGTTAGGATTATTAGAATCTCAAAAAATATGATCCACTAAAATAATCCCCAATTTGAGAGATAAAGATAGAAGGTCTATGAGACCCCCTAAAGTAGAAGGTTCCTCCACTACTTCATTGAAAGAAGCATTATCATAACACTATCATAATCCCCCCTTAATGCTTAGAGATATAAGAAGACCAATTGAAATTGGGCACAAGAGTGTGCAAAGAATTTAGATAAAAAATTATGTCCAAAATATGTACAAGAAGCTAAAAGGGGTTTGCATCAAGGAACACATGCATGGAGTGAGAATAATGAGGATACATTGTTGGGATGGAAAATCCAGACAACACACACCATGTGGCAAGAATCACGAGGATCCATAATTGTGATATCAAATGAAGGTTGTACACAGCCCCCATTACACTTTATAATTCAATGTAAGTAAAAAATTATAAGATTCCCTTCCTAAGGAACACATTTAGTTTTTGTGACACTTTATTTGAGTGCATTTACATATTTATTTGTTGTTTTGAGTTCTTACAAGTTTATTTTATTTATGTCATGGGGTAGATAATGAGGACATAGATTAAGTATGTCTCTCAAATCTCAATAAAATACAAAAACATAAAATTAAAACCTCCATTATAATTACCCCTTGTTTGCAAGTTATAGCCAAACAAAACCCCTCCCCCCTTGCCAATTATGAGGAAAAACTACCCACTTCTTCACAAATTTGAATGTGTAACCAAACAATCAACTAACGACTAGTAAGAAAATATTAAATAACTTAAACTAGTACAGTGCGCATAATTTATTTTTATAAAAATTGTGTCAAATTTTTAATAGGTAAATAAACCATAGGAAATAATGCCTAAATTAATGGGTAGGTGGGGGTTGACTGAGTCTATGGGTAGAAAATTTAGAATTCCTTTGGATAAAAGGTGCCAAGTGTAGATTATTCACCATTTCAAAGGGGTGGATAACTAATATAAGCTTGATTCCTAGAGATTTTGTTAACTTTTGCTACCTCCATGCCATATTCATAGTCATGATCTACCTCACATGATCAAAGCATTGTGCAAGTAGTGAAGAATCTGATCCCATGTTAGGATTTCCATCCAAGATCATAATGGCAAAAACCTTATGCTTCCACAAAAAAAAAATTCACACAATGATCAACCTAATTCAAATTATCAAAGAGATTGATAAAAAGAGTTACTTAGAAAGTACAATATGAGCTTGCATATATAGGAAAGGAATATTCAATCCACCTATCATTTGGATTGACAAGTGCCCCATGATGTGGCACAAATAAGTAGACAAGTGTCCTATAGGTGTCAACCTTTGGATCACTTGGAATGTGCAAACCAACAACCTATTTGACCAAGTCATGAACCTTGATACCAAGTATTGAGTGACCTTTGAGGTGAGATGGAAAGTCATCCAACCTTAGAGGCTTAAAGGTTGCACATTCAATTAGACAAGATGTTGCCTAACCTCATCAACCTAAGTACACTTAAGTATTGTGAGTAGATAAAATACTCAATCTAACATAGTTAAATTTTATCTCCTTATTTTTTTATTCATGGAAGGTTGTCCTCTCATGTTTATAGATAAAAAAGCTAAAAACTATAAAAAAAATATGACCCACCAATAAGAAAATATGGAGAAATTTGATTTGAAAATTATGAAGAAAAAAAAGTTCAGTTTAAGTTTATATCTTTCCTCTTGTATGCTATATGATGGAATATTTCTTTCACTTATAGAGGCGTCAATGAAGATAAAGGATTTTATGCATTCAAAATTTTAGTAGGTTGTTGATTTCTATGATAAATATCATACCATAAATAATTGAACATTGGAGTAGTATGAACTTGTCTAAACCACTCTAATTAGGTTTCTTTCCTAGTTAGCTTTTTTTACTATGGATTCTATTGAGTGCATTTTAATTATTCTATTGCCTATCCTTACAAATTAAAATAAAAATGATATAAAAATTTTCACACCATGCAAACATCTTCTTTATTCTATGATTTTTGGTAGGTTTATTCTTAGAATGATTGATGACAAACCATCAAATAAATATAGCACTTAATCTTATCATTCTTTACTACTCCAATTGGAGGTATAAATATTGTTAATTTTTTTTGTAGTTGACCCTCTTATTTATCCTTTTAATATGGCTACTCACATGGAGCACACACAAAGCACAGTGATTAAAAATGTTTGGTATAATGGATGCAAAGGACATATTTCAACTAGTATAAATGATTGTGAAAATAAAAAAGTGAAATCCAAATCTCAAATACTATCAAACTTTATCCTATAGTATACACATAAACATACACATACACACATACTATGTACATATGTACATATATAAAACATGAAATGATCATCTCTATATAATATAAAATATTATAATCACATTTATTATTTATGCCTAAAATTATATTAAAAAATGTTAGATAAATATCCATATTCTACCATTAATTTTTAAATATCCATATTTTATCATTATTAATATTTAATTTCCAAACATATATCATTTATTAACTCCCAACACTTTTAATTAATTTAAATATACATATTTATTACAAGATATTTAATTTATCTGCGATAATCTAAAATATCAGATTTAGAATTACCAGTTATTAAAGGTACCTTTAGAACCCTTTTTTCAACCACAAAAATAATAGAGACAAAGAAAACATGGTATCTTTCTTTAATGAGTGGGATACCGGTGTATTAGACTAGTTATTCTTTAAGAAGAATTTGGACTTTGATTACGTAAGACAAGAGCCACGTGAAGTGGGTTACAGGTTCAAGGATTAGGTCCAGATTTTTATTTTTATTTTACTGTAAAATTAGGCTTTTATCTCCAAAGTGATGAAGAACCATCAACTCATTCCCTGGCCAATCTGAAACAAGCACAAACTCACTCAAAAGGAATAAACTCAATGATATAAAAAGCTCTAGTTCAGAGGATCTGATTAGCTTTTTCTTATTCTAAAATTGTAAGAACAGATACAATAACTGACAGGCTAGGATGGGCATAACAAGAGGTGTGAAGCTATAACCATCCATTTCTTTTAGTAATGACCATTTCTACTTTTTTAATCTAATGGATCAAAGAAATCTAGACTCTTTTTGGACTTTTACAATTCTTGTTTATCGAATTTAATGGTGGAATTGTGAACTCTCCGTTAATCAACATGTCAGATATGGCTCTGTAAGCAGTCTCTGTAAGATGAACACCATCCCAGTTAAAATACTGTATAGGATTAGGACACAAGGTAGAATTCACATTACAACCAGAAGTTGGGGAGTAATTATACTTTCCACCCTTTCCACAACATACCCTCAAAATATTTTCCTGCAATCCTGCAACATCAAAATCCAATAGTGTCAATTAAATTCCAGACAATAGATATGATTCAGAAACATCTTCAGAAAACAACAAATAGCATGCAAAAATATGGCTTACCATATTGCTTAGGGTTTCTTAAAATTCTCATTGCAGCTGAGTAATAATCTGCATATACAATTGAGACATCTGGATGATCTCTCTGCACATCTTGTAGCATCATTCTCAAAAGATGGTTATTAGTTTCAGAGAAATTGTTAAACTTGACCAGACACCCAATATCATCAAAATCAGATGGATCATTACTTGGATGCGTTGCTAAATAGGATGGTGAACATCCAATAGGCAAATTGCCTGGAACCAGAAACTTCTTTGCATTTTCTTGAATTAATACCTAACCAACATCAAAGATAAAATAAACTTACATAAATCATGAAAATAAATTAATAGAATTTCAAAACAAGTATTTAAGAACCATTAAAATAACCAACCAACCTCAAGGGCTGTCCTAATAGTTTGGATGATCAAAGGAACAAAAGAAGAGACTTCCTCTATGGACATCCCCAGGCCAAAAGGGTAATTCAAATCATTTCCACCAATCTCTCCGAGGATAAATAATGAATTTTCAAAATTCCCCTCACAATCTAGCATGATCAACATCATAAAATATTAATTATAAACTAATATTATTAAATTATTCACTACATTAATATTAGTTGGAATGAGTTTTCCACAGTCCATTAAAATTGTTACAAGCTTTTGGATTCAATTATGTATGTTTTTGTGTCGACGTTTCGGATCACACTCAACAATCCATCATCAGGAAGAGGAACAATAGTAATCTGAAACATTGACCGACATAAAAACATACACAGTTGAATCCAAAAGCTTGCAACTACATTAATACTGTTAAATACCAACTAACCTTGTGCGCTAGAACAGTACATCTTCTTAAAATCCTTGAACCATTGGATCTGAGTGTTTAGGCTCAAATTTGTAATGACGGATATTTGCAACTTTTGAAAAAAAGAGGCATCCAAGGCTGTGGCACCAGCAACAGCAAAATTCACACCAGAACTGTAGTTTGCACTTCTGTTTAAATATGGAGGCAAAAATGGCAGTCCAAATGCTTCGGCTAACCATACAAAACAATACAGTAATATCAATATCATAGAAATATCATTACAGCCTCAATAAAATAGAATGCAATATCCCTGAAATCTTTGTTCCATATCATCTCCATCTCTCTATTATTGAAACTCTATCCCGAACAATCTAACAAAATATTATTTATAGGATAGACTTGAACCCATCAAAAAAATCACACAAGGGATTAATGTGAGCATTAGAAACATACCAATAAAATCAATAATAAGTCTGCCATTAGAGCAACGGCCTGTGGGCTTGTTAAAGTAGGTCTCACCATAAGGAAGCTCTTGGATTGCATTGGATAGACCAGGAGCAGAGATAACTAGGTTCCCTGTATCAGCTAACGAGTCTCCAAACTGGTATATTGAACTATAGCAGTTACCATTTGCGTGAATTAAATCCAAACTGCCAACCATAAGAACTACTGAAAACAATGAAATAATTTTCAAATACTGAATTGCATTAGTGCTGCTCCTGTACTCCATATCTCTAACTTGAAAATGCTCAAAAACATAAGAAAGAGATGTAGGTTTTCTCCGAGTACTTGAATAATTAAATGCTATTGTCTATCTAAACATCGGAATGTATCTCGAGATGTAGGCTTTCTTTATTTATAATATTTATAAATTTCATAGTTGAATAGTTAAATGTCATTGTCTATCTAGACATCAGAATGTATTTAGATAGCAGAATAGAATGTATCATTGACAATATTTATTAGTTAAAAATTAGAATACAAAATATTTTTATTTTCAATTAATTAGGAAAACAAGTTTCAGCTGTCTTTTATTAGTAAATCAGCTGCTGTTTAATGGTAAAAGCCTCTAAAATCCCACTTATCACATAAAAGCCAGATAAATATTGATTTGACAACTCGATGGGAACATTCTATTTCCATTTGCAGTGCTTTTTGTCATTTTGGTGGCAACTCTTTTTTTTTTCATTTGTATTACTTTATGTTTAAATCCGATGCAAATATTTGTATTACTTTATGTTTAAATTTTTAAGGTAAAAATCTAGATTTGTCTAAGTTTATTTCATCCAATTATTTAACACTTATTATTAATTACAATGGCATCCATCAAAAAGCAATAATCAGATAATACTCAATTTTTTTAAGGAAAAAATATAGATTTTTTAAAGTTATTTAGCACTTATTATTAATTACAATGACATCCATCAAAAAGCAATAATCACTTAAAGGAAAAAATCTAGATTTGTCTAAGTTTATTTCAAGAATAACTTTTCAGCTAGAAATTGACATTCAAATGACATGCAAATCCATATCCACTCTTAAATTTTATCTTCTTAATTTAAAAACAGTTTTCTTTTTATGAAAGCTGTCAGTTTTGTTCAAAATTCTGCTTTTTTTATTTTTAAAATATTTTCAATAAATCATTACAATTTAAAATATTTGGATCATTTCTCCTTCAATTGTGATATGGGAACTATGGAAGGAGAGGAATAAGAGAGTATTCTAAGGGAAATCCATGGAGATAGAAATGCTTATGAATAAGATTGAAGCTGTCATTGTGGAAACAATGAACTCAAGAGTTCATGCCCAAAGCAACAAAACAAAATTTTATACAGGTTGGGATGACAATATGTTCAAGAATTGGTTTGGTCTAAAAACTCCCCAAGTTATTGGGAAAGGGTGTCAAGTCAGCAAACAAATCAGAGCAAGTTGTAAATGGAGACCTCCAAATATTGGGTGGTTCAAAGTGAATTTTGATGGAGTGTCTAGAGGGAATCCATGTCCATTAGGTGCAGGTGGTGTGATTCACTCTTGGCAAGGAAAAACTATTGCAAGATATTCAAAACCATTGGAGATTGATACAAACAACGTGGCAGAATTTAAGGCTCTAGTGTTAGGGCTATCCCTTTGCATAGAATTGAACTTGGCAAAAGTAGAAATTGAAGGGGATTCGGCTATTGTGGTAAATGCAAATGTAACCGTTAACCATATTTATAGAGAAGGAAATACAATGGCAGATGCTTTGGCAAATATGGGAGCTGATGGAAAGATACTTAAACAGATAACTCCATCCATGTTGAGCAATGCCTAGTTCGAACAGTGGCAATGCATCTTCATCTTTGGGAATTTAGTTACTGATTTGTAGTGTCAACAGTGGCCATGATTCTGCTTGTTTTATCTCCTGTTGAGGCTTCAAGTCTTGTAAATCCTTATACTTTTAATTTTAATACAATTGTGGCTTCGGCCCCTTATTTATCAAAAAAAAAAAAATAGCATTCAATTAGGCTTAGGATTAGAGTTTTGATTAGAGGAAAAATGATAAAATAGGTGCCTTAACAAGGATAACTCTCAATGTATTTTATATATATTAATATTTAATATATGTATGCTAGTTGTTTAATCCAGCCACATTCAATTAGAATTTGCATATATCAATACACAAACACATACTTTCTAACATATTACATATAGTTTTATATAGACACAGTCTTCAAACTTCTTTAAATACAAGTGCTAGTTAATAAATATAATTAAAATAAATATAATTAAAAGTGCACGTTGATGTGTGATTCTGTTGGCTCTATACTTATGGATTTTAGAGTTGTTGGGTAATAATTTGTTTGAAAACTACTTCTTCTGATAAATTGATGCGCTTTCCTAACATTCGGTTGAGTAGGAGTTTGATCTACATCTACAGGATATGTTACTCGAAAAAGAAGATATTTTTTATGTTGAATAACAGATACAGAATTATTGTTGATAAAACCAAATCTGATATGTTATAATCACAATGTTTGAGATTCCATAGCACCCAAGGTTTCGCTAGTGAGTAGTTTTAAACGGTGTAGATTATGTTATATCTTGAATAATTAGTATAGAAATTAATTGTAATAATAATTCATGATTAGTACATCTAATTTTGGGATTGATAATTATTATAGAAATTAATTGAATCAATAATTCATGATTAGTACATTTATTTTTGGGATGTAAAATTATCTATCAATTTGAGCATTTAAACAGAAAATGTTGATTAAGTTATGATAGAAATAAATTATGTAAATATAAAATAATAATTCATAATTAGTATATGTATTTTTTGATGTAAGAGTATCTGTCAATATCAGCATTTAAAGAGAAAAATATCATTAAATATTATGATATTAAATATAAATAAGTTATTTTAGAAAAATATTATGTAAATGTAAAATATTAATTAATGATTAGTACATCTATTTGTAGAATGTGAGAGTATCTATAAATACCAACATTTAAAGAGAAAGCATTCATTAAATATTGTTATATATATTGTAGATGAGTTATTTTAGAAATGAATTATATTATCTTTGTGATCAAAACCTTATTATATATATACATATCATTGGAGCAATCATAGTTAGAAAAAATTAATTAAATATTCAACTTATAAATTATAGTGAAATAAATAAAATTGAATATACTTGTAAATATTTATGTAAAAGTATTGTCAATTGGATAAAAAAAATAGGTGTTTTTTATTAGTCCTTAACAGAACAACAAAACTTCCCAACCAACCAAACCTAACCCAGAACAACAAAACAAAGGAGACAACATAGAAACATAAAAGGTCTCTCTAACTCTACATTATAGAAAGGTATCAATAAAAAAATTAGATGTTAAAAACAAAATGCTTCAAAAATAAAACATGGTTTGTGAGCTTTAAAAAAAATTGTGAACATTAATATTATAATTATAAATATAGTTTAAGAATAATTCAAGTGGTTTTAATGTTCAAGATATATGTAGTTTTATGTTTGTGGTTGAATTTTTATAGATTAATGAATTATATTTATATTTCATTGTAATGGTCAAAATTGTATGTTTACTTTTTGTTTATTTTTTATACCATTTTTTCTTTGAGCTCTACAAAAACAAAGAGGTCTTCCTTGTTAGATCCCTCAAATGATAAATCAATTTAATATTTTCTTCACAAGAATAAAACATTAAGATCATATAATTTGGTTGATTCTTTTTAGACTATTTTCTAGCTTAATTGAGTCTTCTTGAAACAATGACAAATCCAATTTTAATCATCTCTAGTCTTAATTTTGTTGATAAATAGAATGATAACAATAGGAATTATTTGTGAAAATTACAAATCCATATATTTATAATTAGAGGATGAAATACGGGTGGTGGGACTAGTTCGATTGACTAAAGCATCTTATTGTGGGAAAGAGGTCACGAGAGGTCTCTCCACCATACCTATGGTATCGGAGGGGCATGCAAAAAAATTACATTCAATTCCTATAGTCTAAAAAAATTAAATTAGAAGATGAAATATATATATATAAAGAATTATGAATACTTTTGTAAAATTAGAAGATGATATATATATAGAAAACTATGAATACTTTTGTAACTATTACCTAAAATTCGATTCTTTGCTTTGCTTTACTATGCCTTATGTCAGAATCTTACATTAGGTAGTGGTTTATTACTCATTTCGAATTTGGGTAGGATTTTCACTAGTTTTGCTAATTGTTCGCCTCGCTGCTTATGTTGTAATTCCCTAGGTCTAGGCGGTGTTCATGACTTTACCTTAATCTATTACTTTATTGAAGAGAAATTTCATGTGTTGGTGACTCATGTGATTAATTATTATTTGTCAGAGGTCATTTGTTAGCTTATGTTACAAGTTATGTTATGTTTGGCATTCCTCATATTCTTTAAAACCTGAGCAGTGTTTTATTAACTCAAATGAACAACCCACTTTCCCACTTGGATGCACTTTCAGTTAATTAATGGAGTGAGAAGTGAATATTGATTTGCAAATTAGTGCATTACATTAAGAAATCAAATTGGTATGAACAAGAAAATTAAAAAAGCCATGCATATAGTAGCACAGAGATAATAAAAGATATTTCATTTATATATGTGTATACATCATATTGCCAATACAAAATTGGGTGACTTGATTACCCAATAGATATTGATAACAAAATTAAACAAAGAGATATTTTTGTTTAGACACACAAAGCAAACATTAGGACTCGGATGCCCTCAACCACTATCTGGAGGCATTCAAGCTAAGCAAGGGACAATAGGTTATCATGTGAATGGAGGAATTAGGAAAAGATCCCCATATCATTCCTCACAATTCATGCCTGAAGAAGAACAACCACTTCCTCCACAGTCCACTTCAGTCCACCTCGAGGATAGTGACTAAGCCCAATAATAGCTACTTTGACACAATGATGGAATTTAGGCCTCACCAAGTGTTCTAATGCTCAGAAACCCTAGTCGTAGTGACCAGAAGTCCTAATGATCGTGTACAAAAAATTCTCTAACATGGTGGTGTTGTGTATATGTGCTTGGCTCAAAAATGCTTCGCCTAGTATGCTGTGAAGCACTACTTCTTCTACCTCACTCTGTATCACAAAGAATTCCTTCAGCTAATCTAATAGGTGCTTGAACAATGAGCTGCATTTAGTCTCCTCTAGGAAAATAAAACATTTGCAAAAAATTTATCACTCTAAGTGCTTGCTATGTTGGATATTTATGAATGACGAAGAGTGGTGACACTAGTAAAATTTATAGAAGGCTAGTTGGACATTGGCGCTTCTCTCTTAGATTTGTTGGAATGATAAATTGGTTCAAATTAATGGCTGATTTGAAACCAGCATTAAAACTGTAATGAATATTTTTGTCACCTCTTTCACCTCTAGGGTTTTGCACCTAAAAGGGAGAGACGAAGATCAAAACTTCATTCAAGAATAAACTCTTGATATTTCAATACAAAAGGAGATTAAAATATGTCAAAGGGGATTGTTCTAAGGGCTGAAAAATGATAAAATATATCGACGAATGAATGAAAACTAAAGGAATGTGAAGTGTTTGAAAACATAGTGTAGTATGAAAACATATACTAAATGACCTAGAAATGATCATGAAACAAAACAAAAAATATAAAACTAAATGTGTGAACCTAAAGACTTGTAGAGGTTGGAATGAGGACTGGAAATGTTGCTGATTCTAAAATTTTGACTTACTAGGCCACTTACGCCATTATGGGCAACTTAGTCCCAAATCTGGAAAACTGTTCTGGAGCCCGTTTTAGCCAAATGGGTATCCAGATAGACAAAAATTTCTAAAAAACATGTACAGTGGGACTAAGTCACCATTGATGGTGACTTAGTCCACTTTAGCTTTTCTAAAAATCTGAAAGTGGAAACAGAAGCTCTTGATCTACACTTTTTGTTCCTTTATGTGTTTGGATGTGAAACCCTGATTTATGACACTTTAAGTGAATTTTTGTGGATATTTTAGCTTTTTGAATAGGGAGATGTCTTCAACAAGTTTGCAACCTATTCTTCAATGATTTCCAAGCCTCCAAAATACCTAGATCTGTAAACACACAAGGAAGGAAAGATAAATGTTGAATGTTAGGGAATAGGGGTTTGCCTTGGTCAAACCCTTTTTAGGTAATTAAACCAAATGAAGAAATAATATGAAGCATGAACATGAAGTGAATAGATTAGAAACTTTCCATGATATATCTTGAATTTCTGCAACAATGGATGAAGAATTAGCCCTTGAATGCCTTAGAAAGCTATCTTAATGACTTGGAATGCTAAAACCCTAGCTTGCTTGACTTGAGAGAGATGATGAATGATGAATGAATAATGAATGAGTTATTAGGTGAATGGATGGGGATGACCACAAGGTTTAGAAAATAATATCCCGCCAAAATTTTGAAATAATTTTGATTTTTGAGCCAAGTGGGACTAAGTCACCCCAAGTGGCGACTTGGTCTCACCAAGGAAATTTAAGCGGATGTTGGGAATTAAAGTGTATTAAATGATTTTTAATAGGATTATTCTCAAAAATACACTTAAGGCTTGTCAGTGTATAAAAGGCACAATTAAACATAAGAAAGGGTCAAATTACTAATGACAAGCCTAGAAAAGTGTGAAAGTTTGTTTCAAAACTTTACAACACTTTGAAATAAAGATTGGTAGATGGTTAAAAGAGGAGATTTAGGTGAATTATATTAATAAGGTCCTAGAAAAGTGTGAAAGTGTATTACAACCCTTCACAACACTTAAGTAAGGCACCACTTGAATTCTTTTAATTTGCTAGGGCCCAAGACCTAATGTGAATGTGTTGACCACATTAAAACATTAAATCTAGGCACAAATAAGCCAAGGTCACAAGGAGGACCTAAACAAGATAGGAAAAGTAGAAGGGTTACCTTTTTGGTGTCCACAAAAACATACCCTTAGCTAGCAGTAAACACGTGCTATCAAATGGTGTTCTCTGGATGCTTCATTAATTATTCATTTTTGTGAAGGTCATTTGGCGGCCATTGGTGTAAATAAGATCAGTTTTCTTGCCCGATGCCTTTTCATTTTCCAATTTAATTATTTTGATTGATCTTTAGTAATCTCTAAAAGATGATGAAAGAAAAAAAGATGCTAGATTTAGTAACAGTTTTCTAATGTTGGTTTCAGGGAATATTTTGTCTATATATATGAAATTAAGCCGAAGGAGATGGGGTATTTTCCTCTCTCTCCGAAAAAGACACTTGGTTGTACTTTCAAGGATAAACTTGATATTAATTCATTCATGTTGTAAAGATTCGTAATCCTTGAATTATGCATTGAATGAGATGCTTAGTCTATTGGTCTTTGTATAGTGTGTGTGTTGAGTTGTATTTTATTTGTGAGATGCACTTGATGGCATCCATTTATTGCAATATGAACTCATATGTTATATCCTTCATAGGATTTTCAATCTTTGCATTGATCAATCACGGCCTTCTACTTTCACATCCACATTAGTTGCATATTTATGAACTGACATTTGAACCTTTACTGCTTTCTAGTTAAAAGCACATCTTGGTTTTATTTTTTAGTATTTTTAATTCATTGAAGATGATCAGAGGGATTTGTACCTCCAAAATTTAGAGTAAATTCACAAATGCAATTGCAACATTTCTAGAGTTGTTAGCGACTGTTTCAGTGATTTAGGGTGAACTAGAGTCAAAATTGTTGGTTTGTTTTAAGTGACCATTTCATTGGCTAACAAATTTTTGGTGACCCCATTGGAGATATCAAATTGATTGAAAAATATCTAACAACATCTGTTGTGTCATGTGGGGTAATTCCGCAATATTGGTTTACAATTTTTGGCCAAACTACACACTGAATTAATTTTTTCTAACTAAATCTTCACTTTTTGGCACCTATAGCGACTAAACCGTGAGGAATTTGAAGATGATGCAAACTAGTAATTTGTGAAATTTTTTCTATAGATTCTAAATCTATTTTTTTCAGAAATGTTGGAATTAGATTGCACTTCTTTTTCCATCTCCTTCAAAAACTAGTTTTTTTTCAGTAAACATCATTGTTAAGCAGTGATGCTCACCGTATACAACATAACTATTTTTCCATGAAGGATAAAATTCTAATTATTTAAAATTTAGATTTGTAACTACAATATCTAGCACTTTCATTTGGTGTCAAAGTGTTTTATTGAATATTTTTTCCTTAATCAAGTTTCGAAGTCAAACAAATTAGAATTCAGACATAGGCGGACTGTATACAACAAAAGTTTATTTGTATGTATTGAAATTCAAATTTTTTTTTGGATCAAGGACTTCAATATCTAGTGCACTAATATTTTAATTTTTTTTTGATAATTTTCTATTTTTCCACATGTGCAGAACAAAGATTGATTTTCTCTGAAAAACCTACATTCACAAGAAATAAAAATTAAATATAATAATTAAATTAAATTTATTTAAAATTATACTTTTTGGGAAGCTTATAATAAGGACTACATACTTACAAAAAATAAATTTTAAAGGAATTCATTTTATCCCCCAAAAGGTAAATTAGTTTTTTATTAGCATTTTGATAGGTGTAAAGGAGACTCCATTATAGGTATGGTTTAAAACTAGCGGGGTTCTATCCAAGGGGGTTTGATCGAACTATCTAAGGTAGTTCGATAAAACCCTCATCAATTGGAATCCTTTAAATGGAACTTTTCAAGACTTAAATCATTATATTTTCTAAAAATATGTGATTTCAGGAAAAATCAAGATCTCCCAAAAATTGTAAACTAGTATTGTGGGATCACCCTGAGGCAAGATGGTACTTTCTCATAGTGATGTGTTTCATGTTTTACAACTAGAATTAGATTGGGTAGGAGAAGAATAGGAAGATATTGTTTTACAATTGAATATGCTCACCTGGTGATATAGGAGGAACACACTATACTATATGTGAGAAAATATTGCCTTGGAACAAGAGGAAGAGTTGGCCTAGCTCCCACATTACACTTGTAGTAGAACACCTTTTGAGGTTGGTATTGGTGTCCTAGGACAATCCTCCCTATCACCTTGATCATTAGCCATTCCATCATCCATGAGGCCCACCCCTCCATCAACCTGGGAATCCACCTCCAGCTCCTCCACCACCCATAAATTAACTCAATAATTTTCTTTCTTGTTCTTTTACTCCCTTGTGAGTTGGCGACTCTAATCATTCATGGCCTCAAATTTTTGGTGTAATCACTTTGGCCCTCTTTCCTTGTGATAATCTCATGACTTGCCCCATGGTTCCTAGAAACGGTTTCCTAAGTTTTTTGGTCAAAATGAACATGACCTTGAAGAACACATCTTGACTATGACTGCAGTAAGTGGAATTTTGGGAATTCAAGAAGAGGATGTTCTTGAGAGAATTTTCATTGAAAATTTAATTAAGAAGGTAGTAGAATGGTACATCGGACTTGAAAAAGGAAGCATCACAGGATATAATATCCTTAGAAAAAAAGTTTCTCCAACATTATAAAATCCTAGTTAATATCGCAACCACCATGCGACTTTTTTTTTCAGATCATGAAGGAGAAGGCTGAAACGATGAGGGATTTTGTATACTATTTCAATTGGTTACTTCAAAAAATTCCTATTCTATAAAGACCAAGTGAGGAGATCCAGTTTCACATATTTATTTCTGCTCTAGACCCTGATATTTAATTGATCATCAAAAGAGATAAAATTCAAGGAATTGAAAGAGTTTAATTAGAAGCAATAAGTGTTGAGGAAGATTTTATAGTTTTGGGAAAGTGGAAACCAGGTGACAATGGAAAGCTTAAGGTTGACCAGCCACAAGATATCCCTTGAATTCTTGATCAAATTCCATGAAGAGGTAAAATCTGCTTGCTCGATCACTGAAGATATTAACTTGACAGTTTTTGGCCACATGCAACAGTTTAATGAAGGGTGAGACCAATATTGCAATGATCAGAACTTCAATTTATATAACTTATTTGAGGATGAGAGTGAGCTTAGTTCATCTAGTGATGATGAAGATGATACACCACATAAGAGAATGCCAATCATCTCTTCCTTTCACTTCAAAAATGAATCTTTCTCTTTTGAGGCCGATTTAAAGGGCCTGGTGTCAAATTCCCTTTTTGTCCCTAAATACAAAGATTTCTCCTTCAAAGAGGAGGTGGATGAGACAACATGCATTCATTTGGAGGAAAATGGAGGACTCATACATGGTACTTCCCATGAAAAGATGGGGTGGTCAATTCATGCCAATCCTCTATTTATTTTTGATGAGTATGTAGTATATGATAATCCTCCCTTTAAGAATTATGTTTCTAACCTACCTATGTCTGAAGTGAAATTTGGTTCTTTAATGATAGAGGGTTATAACCATGAGAACGTTTGGGAAATCATTAATCCCTCGTCAAAGAAGAGAATGATGATATGCCAATTTTTTCTTCCTCTCTAGGATTGGATACATTTGGCTTGATGACTTTTGATAATGAAAAAAATTTGATAAAGGAGAGTCTAGTGTCAATTGAATGGCAGTAGAAATAAATTTTCATTGAAAAATGGATTTTTGGAGGATTTTCTGACAGTGGTTGCATTTTCTTCTATATCAATGTTGGGGAGTTTATATTTCTTAATTTAACTCAAAAGATTTAAAGAAAATTAGGTCTTTTCAGGAGCGGGTTATTCTTCTCTCAGCTGGTGAGTGGGTTCATATGATTGCATTAGCTTTCTTTCCCATCTTTGGTAGGTTGGTCCTGCCTTGTGAATAGTTGCAATTTTTGGTGTGTTCATTTTTGTCTTTTTTCTTGTGCATGGTTTCCTCCTTGAATCCTAACTTTGTGCCTAATGGGTAAAGATTGGTCATATATGTTGGGTTCTCTATATCCTTTGTAGTCCTTGTCCCCAATCAAAGCCATTGTTACCTCAAATTTGATTCTTTGCTTTGCTTTACTATGCCTTATATGTCAGTTCATCTTACATTAGGTGGTGGTTTATTAATCATTTCAAACCTGGGTGGGATTTTCACTAGTTTTGGTAATTTTTTTCCTCGCCGCTTATGTTGTAATTTACTAGGTCTAGCCTATTGCTTTATTAAAGAGAAATTATGTGTGTTGGTGACCCATTTGATTAATTGCTATTTGTTAGAGGTTGTCCATTATCTTTTGTTACAAGTTATGTTATGGGTGGAATTCTTCATAATCTTTGAAACCTGAGTAGTGTTTTATTAACACCAATGAACAACCCACTTTCCCTCCTCAATGTGCTTTCAATTAATTAATGGAGTGAGTAGTGAATATTGATTTGCAAATTAGTGCATTACATGAAGAAAATCAAATTGGTATGAACAAGAAAATGAACAAAGTCATGCATATAGTAACACAAAGATAAGAAAAGATATTTTATTTATATATATGTGTATATATCACATTGGAAATACAAAATTGAGTGATTCGATTATCTAGTAGATATCGATAACAAAAGAAAAAAAGAGATATTTTTGTTCAAACACAAAGAGAAAACATCAAGACTCAGATGCCCTCAACCATAATCTGGAGGCATTCAAACTAAGCAAGGGACAACAAGTTATGTGATTGGAGAAATTGGGAAGAGAGCCCCATATCATTCCTCACAATTCCTACATGAAGAAGAGCAACCACTTCCTCCATGGTCTTGTTCTGAAGAGCCAATGCTATAGAAATGGCATTGCCTAACAGTCCACTCTAAGGATAGTGACTCAACCTAATGATAGCTACATTGACACGATGATGGAATTCAGACCTCACCAGGCATTCTAATGCTTTAACACCCTAGTAGTGGAAACCAAGGGTCTTGATGATCGTGTACACAAAATTCTCTAACATTGTGGTGTTGTGTACATGCTCCTGGCTCAGAAACACTTTTCCTAGTATGTTGTGAAGCACTTCTTCTTCCACCTTGCTCTATATCAAAAATAATTCCTTCAATTGATCTAAAAAGTGCTTGAACAATCAACTACATTCATTCTCCTCCAGGTTGATGAAATCATTTGTAGAATCACCATCACTCTGAGTGCTCACCATGTTGGATGCTTCTAAATGATGAAGAGTGGTGATGCTGGCCAAATTTATAGAAGGTTGGTAAGACATTGGCACTTCTATCCTAGATTTGTTGGAATGATAACTTTGTTCAAATTAATGGCTAATTTGAAACCAACATTAAAACACACCCTTAGTTGGCAATAAACACGCACTATCAAATGGTGTTCTGTAGATGCTTCATTAATTACTCATTTGTGTGAAGGTCATTTAGCAGTCGTTTGTGTAAATAATATCATTTTTCTTGCTCAATGCCCTTTCATTTTCTAGATTAATTATTTCAATTGATATTTGGTAGTTTATAAAAGACTATGGAAGACAAGAAGATGTTAGATTTAGTAACAGTTTAGCATTGGTTTGAGGGAATACTTTGGCTATATATATCTAATTAAGCTAAAGTATATGGGGTCTTTTCCTCTCTCTCTGAAAAGGACACTTGGTTGTACTTTCAAGGGGGAATTTGATATTAATTCATTCATGCTATAAAGATTCGTAATCCTCAAATTATGGATTGAATGAGATGCTTAGTGTATTGATCTTTGTATTGTGTGTGTGTTGAGTTATATCTTCTTTCTGAGATGCACTTGATGAAGTCCATTTATTGTAGTATCAACTTATTTGTTATATTTGTCTTAGGTTTTTCAATCTTTGCATTGATTAATCATGGCCTTCTGCTTTCACATCTACATTAGTCTCATATTTATGAACTAACGTCTAAACCTTTACTACTTTCTGGTTAAAAGCACATCCTGGTTTTATTTTCAATCTTTTTAATTCATTGAAGATCATAAGAGAGAGTTGTACCTGGGAAAAATTTAGAGGAAAGTTACAAATGTAATAGTGACATTTTGAGAGCTGTTAGCAACCGTTTTAGTCCTTTAGGGTGAACTAGAGTCAAAATTGTTGGTTTTTTTTAAGTGACCATTTAATTCGCTAATAGTAACATTACATTCATTGTGGATGGTTAACTTAAATAACCTATTCCTCTTACAATGTTCATTTAAAAACATGGATGAGATGATTGTAAAATACTTAGATGCATGCCTATTTATGCATAGAGTCAAATTTTAAACATAAAATAATAATACAATTGAAATGGTCATGTATATTCAAATGAGTGTCCAAATAAAAATAAAAATATGAATGGCTTAAAAGAAAGACATTTAACATACACTTAAAATTATTTTATTATTTCTTTGAAAGTTCTCCTACATCTCAAATATTTTCTAACCAACCCTAATACAAAATATGTCTTATTAATAAAAAAGAGAATTTTTACCTTATGGATGATTGGAAATTTTTGACTCTTACTATAATCACATTTTTTTTTTTTGGGTTAGAATTTTCTTTGCATCCAAGCTTCTAATGTTAGAGGTTAACTATTTGAATAAAAATCAACTTAACACTATATTAAGTATATACAAGTACAATGCCAACATTTAATTTTATTGGCCCTTGAGAATGTTCCTACCCTACAAATAAAATATAGTAATTTTCATATTAGCATACCAGCCACCTTGTTTCAACATGAAAGACTTTAATTTTCTAAAATATTTTTCAAAAAAAAAAAATTGTTAGTATGGAAGGGTGGTTAGTGACTTTGGATGGCTAACCTTCATGCTTCAGGGTAGAGAGGCTCTCTAAATCCATCCCCTAATTTTATTCAACCATCTATATAAGATAGAACTTCTTTTTCTAATTGAATGTTTTGGGGTTCAAAGGCTTCATAACTTCGGCCCAAAGTCATGGTCACTTATCTTCCAAAAATATGTTTATATAAATATATGAGTGAAAATTTTAACATAGCCACATAAGAAAATATTACATACTTGACACACAATCACTCTATGGAATAATGAATACTACTAGACACAAGAAAATTATAGTTGGACTAGACCTTCTCATCTCATAACATGTGATTAACTTGAGAATAGTAATTCAAAAAGTTACTCTTGATAATTGAGTAGGTATCTATATCATTTTCTAGAGAAATTTTTTTATTGTTAGCTTGATGTTGTGTCTTGCACACATGCCCTATTGAAGAAAAGGAACCCCCTTTTTTCCTTTGTCCTCTTTGTTCAGTTTGAGTTTCTTTCTTGATCTTGTTTTTAGGGACTAATGATTTTTTCTTAAAGAAGTATTTGGGTGTTTTGTTTAGGAATTTAATGATTATGATCCTAAAGTTGAAAATTATATGTTTTTTTTTTTTTTGGGGAATATTGAAGAATTTTCACCTTAGATATGATACAAATCTTTTAAGTTCTCAAGGATAGTTTTGTGTAGATAAAGAAGCATAAAATAATAATACAATTCACATGATCCTATATATTCAAATGAGTTATCAAATAAAAATAAAAATATGAATGGCTTAAAAGAAAGACATTTAGCATACACTTAAAATTCTTTTATTATTTCTTTGAAAGTTCTCCTATATCTCAAATATTTTCTAACCAACCTTGATACAAAATATGTCTTATTAATAAAAGAGAGATAATTTTTTACCTTATGGATGACTGGCACTTTTTCACTCTTACTATAATCTAGAATTTATTTTTTGGTTAATATTTTCTTTTGGGTCCAAGCTTTGAATGTTAAAGGATAACTATTTGAACAAAATTCAACTTAACTATTAAGTATATACAAGTACAATGCCAATATTTAATTTTATTCACCCTTAAGCATGTTCCTACCCTACAAATAAAAGATGTCAATTTTCATATTAGCATACCACCCACCTTTTTTCAACATGAAAGACTAATTTTCTAAAATATTTTCCAAAAAAAAAATTGTTAGTATGGAAGGGTGGGTAGTGACTTTGGATGGATAACCTTCATGCTTCGGGGTAGATAGGCTCTCTAAAGCCATCCCCTAATTTTATTCAACCATATATATAATATAGAACAACTTTTTCTAATTCAATGTTTTGGGGTTCAAAGGCTTCATAACTTCAACCCAAATTCATGGTCACTTATCTTCCAAAAATATGTTTATATAAATATATGAGTGAAAATTTTAGCATAGACACATAAGAAAATATGACATAGTTGACACCCTTTCACTCTATGGAAGAATGAAGACTACTTGACACAAGATAATTATAGTTGGACTAGACCTTCTCATCTAATAACATGTGATTAACTTGAGAATATTAATTTGAAAAGTTACTCTTGATAATTGAGTAGATATCTATATCATTTTCTAGAGAAAATGTTTTATTGTTAGCTTGATGTTGTGTCTTGCACACATGCCCTATTGAAGAAAAGGAACCCCCCTTTTTTCTTTGTCCTCTTTATTTAGTTTGACTTTCTTTCTTGATATTTTTTTTAGGAATTAATAATTTTTTTCTTAAAGAAGTATTTGGGTGTTTTGGTTAGAAGGAATTTAATGATTATTATAGTAAAGTTTACAATCATATGTTTGATATTTTTGGGGGAATATTGTAGAATTTTCACCTTAGACATGATACAAAGCTTTTAAGTTATTAGGGATAGTTTTGTGTAGATAAAGAAAAAGTTTTGACATTAGAGAAATTATGGAGATTTGAAATATCTATATCGATATATATCCATAGTATACCAAATATTCCACAACTTTGGAATTTCTTGTGTGATCATAATTTAGTATCCTCCATTTTTTCAGGCCTAAGTGAGTCATTAATTGAAAAGTTTAAAAGAAGTGTATGAATCAAAACTTACCCATAACTTATTCATTAATGCTTTGGTTTCTCATTCAAGTGTTACAAAAGGCTAAAATTATTTCTACAATCTTATTATTGATATATGTTGAATTGATGAGGCTAGTACTCATCAAACAATGTGCAATCCATCTACTAGCCTTCACACATTAGATATGTTGGTCTTGATGATTTTCATATCTATTTAAAAGAATGCTTAAGACCTTAAGATTATTTCAATTACATTGATCCTCATTGTTTTGACAAAACCCTTATCGAAGATATTCTATAAAATTTCTTTCCTAAAAGAATGAAATGCTTGTATCTCCATATGCGTGAAGATTAATGTCATTTTGAAAAATGATGGATTGGATTTTCTCTTGTGGGATAGTACCCTAGGTCATTTTGCAATTTTTCCCTCACCTTGTAATATTGAGTACTTAAGGCATCACAAGAGGGAAAATTTATCAAAATCAAGGGGTTTTTAGGGGAGAAGGGATGATACATCTACACCCTATCTTAGAAGGTCCACATGGAGTGCCACATGGACCTCTAATAAAATTTTAAAATCCTACAATTGAGGAACTAAGTTAGAAATTAAAATAAATCCTTTTTATTTGATTTTTTTCAGATATGCCACATGCAATATTCTTATTTTTCCAAGGTGTCAACAAATTGCCAATTCAGCCATGTGGCCCATATGTGCATGAGCCCATGTCCAAAAGCTATGTGGCACAAGATCTAAATTATAAATTGTTGTCAAGTCATGTTCTAACAATTCACAACTATTTCAGTCTATTTTCTTGCATTTATCACTCACCACCCCCACCAATTTGTATGTACATTTGCATTTAATTCGTGTACCTTCTCATTACCTCCATGACATGATGCACAAATTTTGACAATTTCTTCATTGAATTCTCCTACAATCACGCACAACTCGCAATCTTTCACCTCTTTCTTTCTACCATCTTCTCAAATATTCTTCACAAAAAGATTAGAAAGTGTCCATTTATGGTCTTTGCAACTTGAATCCCACCACCACTACATGTTACATTTAGATACCAGTCTTGCTATAACTAGCTACAAGTACATGTTACACTTTGCTGGCAGTATACCTTTGAGCTTAGTATTTTTCCACCCTCCTTTGATGCCATTATAGGCTTCCCATTTTGATAGGAACACATAAACACAACCTATGTTTTTGGTTTGCATGTTTTTTTTCTAGTTTATAGTCTTCATATACACACATTCTAGTTTGTATTCTTCAAATGCATATTTCCTAGTGTGCATTCTTTTAATGTGCAAGTGTTAGATGGTAGGCTTGTGTAAGAGAGGGGGACCAACCATGTTCAAGGCCCCAAGTCAGGGAGAGCCAAGAGTGGAAGGTTTCCCTAACTTACCTTAGCTTAAAGGGGTTTTAGGAAGTGTGGGAAGAGAATGATGATGACTATAAGTTCCTTCGATCACTTTGCATACTTGAAACTTAGAATGGGGCTAGGCGAGCAAGTTTTTCAGGTTCAACACTATGCCTTAGGAAGCTCTCTACCTAAGGAGGAAAGCATGGTTCTGGGATGATAGTGTGGTGCACTGGCATCTCTCAGGTGCACTAGCATCCGTATGACCAAAGGACTAAACATATAGGTTAAACACAAGAAAAAAGACTAACGACCTAGCTAATTACTTCCAAAGGGCCAAAACAAAGCTATGAAGTAGGTAAGATACAAACGAATATGATTAAGTAAATACACAAGAGTTAAGGTCACAAGAATAATCTTACAGAGGTACTCATTCGCCAGCTAGCTCCAAGTAACACGTCCACCTACACACAATAAACAAGAAAATTGTTGGGTGGTTGTATAGGGACCTACCTCAGTCAGACCTTAATTTTGGTGTTTCCACCTCCACAAATAGGCAAGATAGCGATAATAGACAAATATATGATAAAGAAAGAAATAAAGCAAAGAACACAAAATCACTACAAAAATAGTAGGGTGCTAACCACCAAATTGTAGAGGAGAGGAGTGAAAGATTACCACCTCCACCAAGAGCTCACTAGCTAATGGAGGAGAAAATGAGAGGACTCAAGCCCCTACTGGAATGGTGTTTGTTCCACACTTGCTCTATGACATTGACGAAGTGTTGTTGCTACTACTATGGAGTGCAAAGTGTTGCTTGAAGGATGAAAGTTAATGCTAGAATGTTTGGAAAGTGTGATAAAGGATGCAAAGAGATCAAAAGCATGTAGAATGAGTGAATTTGAAGGAGAGAATTAAGAAAATGGCCATGTTCGGGTAGGTTAGTCGAAATGGGAATTACAAACCAACCTCCAATGGGAAGTGTAACACCTTTGTAGGCTCTAGATGCAAGAATTTTCCAGGGACATAAGTGCACTGCCTGAATGTTTACACACCACATGGGTGTCCCCAATAGTTATTCCTTTGTCGACACACAAAAAAATCACCAAGTGGAACGAAGGTAGTGGGATTATGTGGAATTTAACCTTCAAATTTGGTTTTCTAAAGTGAATAAGGGAAAAAAGGGGAATTTGTATAAGGGGTGAAAATTCACTCCTATACATTTTCCCTCACTTTAGTGAGCACAAATACTGATGAGTGCTTCGGTAAAGTAGATTGGAGAAGTAGTAGAGTTAGAAATATATACCTGAACCGTCAAGGAAGTAGACCTTGATTTGGCGAACTCGAGAGTGCAGGACAAGAAAGGACTTCATAGCCCCACAAAACAATGAAGTTGAAGAATGAAAGCATCTTACAGGCCCGAAAACTTGCAAGGAGGTAACCCCCAAGATCTCTCACATGAAGGAAGCTCTGAGAAGTAAGCATCTCACAGTCCCGCAAACCTACTAGGAAGGTGTCCCCCAAGATCTCTCACATGGAGGATACCTAGAAAAGTTCCTTATAGGTCCAGAGACCTGCAAGGAAGTGTCCCTCAAGATCTCTCACATGGAAGAAGCCAGGAAAGTGCCCCATAGACCCATACACCTGTAGGGAAGGTATCCTTCAAGATCTCTCACATGAAGGAAACCCAAGCAAAAGTGCCCTACAGACCCGTACACTTGCAAGGGAGCCACTCCCAAGATCTCTCACATGGAGGAAGCTCAAAGGAAGCAGACTCCCTAGAGTCATAAAGCAGCTTCACAGGAACACATGTAAAGTAACATGTTTACCCATAGATAGAACATGTCATAAAGCGGCCACATAGGAAAGTAAGCAGACAATCACATAGACCATCAAAAAATTGGAAAACTTTCAAAGGGGTCCATCAGGAACCCTAGCGTGAAGAAGGGGTCCACTCAAGGGACATGTTATTTGAAAGTACAAAAGAGATGTCTCTTTCTCAAATCAATTCATCATCAAGGAATCTTTTTGAAAGATGTTCACTTCATCAAGGAATTTGAAAGGAAGAATATTCCCCCACTCAAGGGGAAGATCAAAATTGGTCCCACTTCAGAGGAATATTTTTAAGTTCTTTCTTTACGAACCCATGATGAAGGAAACACATTCCATTAGTGTTTCAAGTTGAGAATGCAATTCTTGAAAATAAGATTCTTGAGAAAAGACTTGTTCACAACGAATGCATTTTTTTAAAATTAAAATGTTGAAGAAGTGGCATTGTCACACATGAGAAAGACAACTCAAGCAAAGAAGAGAGAAAGATAAAGGAAAAGAGAGAGAGAAAAGTAAACATGAACAAAGGGAATACGGGTAGCTTAATATTTTGAGGTTAGAACTGTTCATAAATATGTATATATGTATGTATAGTAATAGTATATAAAATGAACTATCATCAACCTCCTACTATATCAGACCATGTGAATAATGCATGAGAATTAAAAGTAAAAATAAAAAATTGGGTCAACATGGAAGGGAAGCCTAAATGCTCCCAATGGTTTGCATCATTCCTAATTTATCAAAAATCAAGTCATAAACATGTGACAATGATGATACAAATAGAAGAAGGTTTACAACCCAAAAACCATGCCTATATCCAAGTACCAACAAGGGTGACAAGGGTCATCTAGGAACACATAACATGATCACTAGGGAACACATCACAACACACACACACATCTAATCTAAAGATAAAGAAGGGGCCTCCCCTAACAATGATTGAACAAGATTTCATTTGTTTCCCACTCTAGATCATCATAGGGGGAAGGAGGATGATCCTATAGTGGTGGAATGTTAAGAGGAGTATCTAACCCTCCCGTAACAAAGGATAAGGAAGAGGGCCCCACAAGGTCCTCTCTATCGAGCTCTTATGGAGCTAAGGTCAACAATTTCATTAAGATCATCGACAAGGATGAAACCTCATCTAGAGAGTTAAACATGCACTTCATAGGAGTGCTATGTTTTACCTAAATAGATGGGGAAGATTGTGCCTAAGATTAACCACAAGGATCACTAAGTGATTCACGAGCGTTGATGAACTCAAGAGAATCTGGGATTGGTTCCATCACTAGGATAGAACAAGTCAGCACAGGACCACCTTTCAGAGAAGGTGGGATCCTCTAATGTTCTTCGTTGCTGGAAGGATCACGTTCTACCATCTACTTGATCAGAGGAGGTGAACTCCCCACATATGAGGAAAGAAGTGTGGAGGAAGAGGAGGAGGAAATAAATATAGTAGATACGACCGAGGTGTTTGTCATATCTGTTGATGATGTTTTCTGCATAGCACAACTCAGACAGAATATTAAATCCTATCTCTCTTGAAAGGAAAATCTCTATCAACAAGCCTCAAGAGATAACCCCAAGGTCTCTAATGTCAGGTCTTGACAATGCATAAACAACTCAGTGATAAATGTGAAAATGCTGGTAATCACAATGGGACCTTACTACAAGCAAAATATTGAATCTCAATTTATCAGATCTAATAATGTGGTGACACTTCAATCCTAAATTTAACCCAATAATCAAAGAAATGACAAAATATAAGGGTTTCAAAGAGATTTCAAAACTTAATATTAACCTAAGATTAACAATGCAAATGAAAAAATAGTCGAAATGGAAAAATCCCTCGAAATTGATTTCTACTTGACCCAGATGAATCTGCAACCTTATAAAAAAATAGTGCAATCTTCTAAGGTGTTAAGATTTTCAAATCATTAATATTCATTCAAACAACCCTATTGCAATTGAAATGAATAAACCCTCACAATTGAACTAAGCACAATGAATATAGAGTCCAGGCTAAGTTTGCAAATCAACTAACAATCAGTTGGTTGCGAAAAGTATGGACCAGGGATTGTTGCAACACTTCAAATATCAAACCATAAACATTATTGAATTAAATCTAATCTAAATATCAATTTTCCTCAAAGAAAATCTAAAGATAGAATAACAAGAACCATGCAAGACAAGCAGAACACAAGTATGGCACCAAATCACAATGTCATTACTTGCATCAAATTATCCACTGTAGCAACAATTCCATCTTTTTATTACAATATTTTCTTGAGAATAACTACTTGCTAACTCTTGCTCTACTTAATTCGCTTCAACTATCTCTCTATTCTTCTATATCTAAAATTTCTTAACCCTTACAAATGAGGCAAAATGCCATATTTATAGAACCCCCAAAACATGTCATCCAAGATAAGATTTTACAATACTAATAAGGCACATAAAGTCAGCCAAGAGAAATTAAAAATGAAATAAAACATGCATTAATTACATGAACTTCATCCAAGTCGGCTTGGGATCTCCAATGCAACTTGGACCAATGCATGGAAAAATAATAGGGAAGTACAAATCTCGATGTAGCCAATCATTAACTGCTTTCCCCTTTGTCCTTATTCCAATCCAGCATCTCATGAACCTTCAAAAGCACCCTATCCAAGTCGGCCACAGGTGGTAAAGGAAAAACCCTAAGCCGTCTCTCAATTGGTGCAATTTCTTCCCTTGACTGCTTTCCCATCTTATCCCAATCGACCTTATATGTTAGGTACTTGTCAATGACAACAATGTATGTGGCTGCATCATCAAACTGGTGCTCAGAGATGGAATCATCATTAATTGGGGCATAAACATCATGCCACCACTTTCTCAAATGTTCCAAACTCAAGTATTTGGGAGCAATCTTCCTTCTCCCTATCATAATCTCAAAAAAAGCAATGGAGCCATTGTACACACTTGCTAGGGTATCATCAATCTGCCTCCTCTATTTGTAAATCTTCTTCAACACCTTAATCCTAATTTGCAATGCCTCAAACCACTCCCATGGTTCAGAAACTCTGGAGGAAGGAAGAATCTTATCAGTTACTAGCTTATCCCTAGTGTACTCCATGACAGTCCTAGTTTTCTGTAGCAAAAGATCTGTATCTTCCTTATCTTGTGCTAACACTTCCTTTAACCAATCAGTTGTCCTGACAACATCCTTCCCAGTTGATAGAATCTCCTTAATAGCCTCATTACCTTTGGTTCAGACTCCTTGCAACCAATTTGTAGTGGCAAGAGTAGAAGCCTTCATCTATTCCAATTCAGTAATGGTCTCTTGAGGTAAAGGATTTGCAGCAAAAACTAAAGGATTAATAGATTGTAGGGGTTTCATCAAATCTTCCAAGCACTTCCTGAGATTCTCATTTTTCCTTCTTTAACTCTTGCTTGATCTTTATTTCCTTCCTCAACCTGCCCAAGATAACCACACTAGAACCCTCATAATCTTCAATATCCTGCTCAACTAATGTAGGCCCTAGATTGAAAGTCTAAACATTATAATCCTTTCCAACCACATCATTTCTGTTTTTATCTGGAGTAGGGGTGGCAATATCAACAACTCTATTATGAGCTTCATCCCTTTCAATCTTGGAAATCACCCTAGCCTTCTTTTTACCTTTATCTTTTCCAATTTTGGCTAGTAGCTCATCCCAATTCGGTGGACTATCTTCCACAACCACTTGTTTTCTCTTGATTTCCTTGTCCAAGCAACCAAGGATAGTGGATTCCAACTGCACTTCACCTTGTTTCTCCTCTTGCTGACCCTTAGGTGCCTCTTCACTCAAATTCTATTTTTTAGGAGTTTCCTCTGTTTTACTTTCCTTTTCTTCTACATGTTCTTCTTCATGTATAGGTGATGGAACCTTCACTGTTTCTTCTTTTGATAGAGGTTATTTAACCTCTTCGGTTCCAATAGGTGACTCTACATAAGCTACCAAAGGAGACTTCACTACCTTATCAATTTCTGCCTCTGCACTATAAAGGTCACCTTCATGAGATTCTTCTCCTTCAATATCTAGATGATCCTCAACATTTTCTGACTCAGGTGGTTTTCTTTGAGCTTCATGAGTGGAAGGCACATCATCATGCTGCTCCTCATGAGAAGCAATCGGAGGGAGATCTACCTTAGGCACACTATCCTTAGGAGAAGGAGTCCTAGACCTCCTTGTATACACCTTGGCCTTCTCCTCTAAGCTTTCAATATTCACCACTGGTGGGGTAACTTCTTCCTCCCCTACCTTGGAGCTTGCCTTCTCTGACAATTTTATGACTCTTCTCCTTTTGGGCATTGGAACATCAACCTCAAGATTTTTCCCTTCAGTTTACTTCAACTCAAGCTTCTTAGTTCTTGTCCTCTTCTTAGCCTTTGGCTTTCTTTGCTTCTCTGCTTCCTGTTCTTCTATTTCTTGAACACCCTTTATCTTGATTTTGAAAGGAGAATCCAGCTTACCTTTGCCCTTAGGATCTTCCTCGGTCGATTCTTCAGAGGTAGAATGAGGATCAAAATCTCCCATCAGTGCATAAGTGCACTGTACACCATCATTTTCCAACTCCCATAACTTATGCTTTAGCCACATCTTGGTGAATTTAATAACTTGATCCATCAACTATTTTACTTCTATCTTTTCCTCTTCCAACCAATCTATATCACTAATTGCTCTATCCTTTATTGCCTCATAAGCATGATCCTGAATCAAGTTTCCATCATCCTCGAGTTGGTTCGAGACTTCCCTCACATGGGATAGAAACCAAGAGAACTTCTTCTATCTGACCTCAAATTTATCATTGCAATTGGCCCAGTAGTCCTCCAAATCAACCTTATGGCTGTATTCTCTACTGGCCTTCTTTTGAGCTTCTCCTATAATATCAAATGTGGACCTCTTATAATGGAAAGATAGGCCAAGAGTACTCATTTCTTCTTCTAAAGCCTGGGCAGAACCAATGGAAGGACAAGCCTCTCCAGTGCCAACCCTTAAGGGGAAGTTTCCACCAAAACCAGTCTTATGCTTGTCCCTCTTGACAATGGCATCAAAGTCACAGATCTATCTAGTTACTTCTAGAAGTATGATGTGATTAGTGGGGTATCTTGGAAGCCTATAAGGATCCCTTTGGCAGCCATCAATTTGAATGTAGGAGAAGGTTGGGAATTGAATAAACCATGCCCCATATTTCTTGATTAATTCCTTTGCTTGATCTGAAATTCTCACATGCTCTACACCTTGAATTAATCTGGTGATAATCATGGTGAATGCATCATTTACCCTCCTATAGCTCGAGCTTCCTAGATGCAATTGAGGGTAAACCTCATAGATGATATCCTGTCCAAAGGTGCCCCTTGTACTCAATCCTTTGTAGGGGTGGAATCTTGCCAGTGCATAGACCAAATATGAGGTCATTGTGAAGGAACTTGTTTGCAACACATTGGACAACTTCTCGTGAATTACTTCACTAATGAATCCTTCCCAATGGTAGTTGATCTTCCCCTGCTTCATCCTCATAATCACATGGAACATCCAATTCTCAAACATGCCAACATTCTTCAATCCAACCACCCTGCTGAGAAAAGTGATGGCATCATAATACTCCTTGAACTTTGCTCTGAATAGCTACTTGGGTGGTTTGGAATAGTGAGACTTGGGCTTCTCCAGCCAAGAATTGATAAGCTATTGTGACTTCATAGTCTGTTCATCATTAAACTCCTGAGTTTCCTTTATGTTGAATCCCACCACATGAGACCTGTCTGGCATATCAAAGGTTTGGGCAATGGAAACAGGGTTGAGATTCACCACAACTCTCCCTTGATGACCAATTATTCTTTGTGTATCTCGATCATAATGTCTTACACACTCAAGGACCAGCTCATAACACTGCACCATGGAAGGGAAACTAGCTACATGCGGCAAGCCCGATTCCTCCATCATTCTAGCCACCAAAGGAGAATCCTCTACTGCCATTCTTCCTTTAAATTCCTCATAATCCCAGAGGCCAACATTCGTATCAATCACCTATGACCAGACTAATGTAATTTTACACTCAGGGATCTTGCTCTTAATGTCCATTTTGATCCTTTCTGCATCAGACATTGAAGACTCAGGTGCTACCTTGCTAGATTCAACTTGCACTCAACATGAAAATCAAAGTAAAAACCACAGGAAAGTAATGTTAATCCATCAAAAGACCGTTAGAATAATCCTCATGCAATCTAGGTGTTATTACAACTCATATAAAATGATCATAACAAATTTTGGGTTTCAGGGCCACCCGTGGAATCTGAGCTAGAGAGGAATTTTGGGAAATTCTAGGCCAGATGGATTCCAGTGGAATAGAGATGAAAACACCTACTAACAATTAAACCTGATCATTATCAATCAATAAACTACATATGAGATCATAAAATAGCATGAATTAATCATAAAATGCATTGAAAATCACTAACACATCATGCTACCCCATATTCCTTTATATTTCACCAAATTTTGGGAAATTCCGCCAGAGATGGATTTCTGCGAAGGCATAGACATTTTGCAAAATCCAAAAAAAATAGGGAACCAAGGACCTCAGGAAAATTCAGAGTCGACGAAAATCCGCAAATAGTGTAAAACTTTGAAAGCATGCAGATTTCAAAAACTCAAAGGAAATCGGGAAAACGAAGGAGAACGGGAAAATTTGGGGTCAACGGAAATCCGTGGAATCTATGAAACCCCGAAAAGATAGCAGATTTCAGGAAAACAGACAAAAACAAGAAAATCCACCAGAGACGAATTTTCCCAAAGGAATGAAAAATCCCGGACTGACGACGAGACCTGAATTGCGACAGAAAATCATGATTTCACTCATAACTTCGAATTGATCATGAATTTCAAAGATTTAAGCTTAGGGAAAGTTTAATATGAGCCTTCTATGGATTCCCTTAGCACTCCAAGCCAATTTGAGAGCATAATAAAGATAAATGGCGATGCCCTAAGTTTCAAACCCATACATCCGCCATTAGTGTACAGACAAGCTCAGAATTGAAACATTTCGACTACTAATTCTCGACTAGGGGATTACTAACAACTCTCAAGCAAGATACATAAAAATTAAAATAGATAAAGGATCTCAAAACTCACTTGGGATATGACAAATAAGGCAATGCTACACAACCCTAATCATGAAATGATCAAATACACAGGAGTACGAACCCAAAAGTTCTCATAAGATCAATGTACTATCCATAATTACCAATTAAAAGCAAGGCAATCGAAAACATACCATTGTGAAGCAAAAATCGATCTCAAAAACATTAAATACGAAATTCAATGGCATCCACAAAGAACAAGGGAAGGAATGCAAAGAAATTGCCACTCTAATCCACAATTCGCAAAATCAACGCCTCAAATCCAAATCCAACACTCACAAGAATGCACTATGCAGCTCAATTGATAGCAAATAATAGCATAATGACATAAAAGACCTCAAAAATCAATTAAATACCTCACCCAAAGCTTTGTACAAAGACATTAATGCTGTCGAAAAGATAGTCAGAAAATAGGTAACCCGACTACAGGATGGAATCCAGAAAAATACGGCGCACACAGAAATCCATGAAGAACAAAAATCTCCGAACGATAGTGCTCAGCCAGAGTTCGAAAAAGATCCGGGAAAATCCGTCCAAGGTGGAAAGTCCTGAACTTCAGTGAAAACCTGAACTTAGCTCAAAATTAAAGATCTTCAATGAATAACCTAGGGGAATCACTTAGGCAATGAAAATAAAAAATTTAGCACATGCCAAAGTATGATAAAACCTCAAAATGAAAGGGCCAAGACACCAAAACCAAAGCAAAAGAGGGTCCCTGCTTTCAGCGGGGTGTGTGTGCGAAAACTGCACAACAATATTTATGGGCTTCGAGAAAGGCTAGATATCCAGAAGGAACATCAATAGAGGAAGTTCTACTATAGGAGCGGAGAACACCTACATAGTTTTAGGGTCAACCGCATTCGCACTTGTAGGAGAAGCCAAAAGTGATATAGAGCTAGTTTGAACAAAAGTAGAGGGGAGGAGAGAGGAGGATGTGGAAATAGACCCTGATACAAGGGTGGTCATCTCCTCTTCCTTCCTCTGTAAGGCAGCTTGCTCAACCATGAGAGCCTTTCACTGGTGATTGCACTAACACATAAGGCAGTTTCTACGACTCTTTGAAGTGGAGGCTAGAGGCTATGAGGTAATGGAAGGCCCCTGCTCAACCATGGGAGTGTCCACTATAGCTATTTCTGGCAGAGGAACACACTCTTAAACTAAAGTAGGAGGAGTAGGCTAAGAAGTAGTGAGGGGAATCAACTCAAGTGCCTCAACAATGTGCCTCTTCCCATTCAATGCTTTTGGAGCAGGAGTGGCAAGAGGTCATGGGTGTCAAGATAAAGAGGACTCTCCACGGGTACCTTTCTTCCTATTATACCGAGCTAGCCTATGCTCCATAGGTAAAACAAGAAGCTCAAATACGAGAGGCTTGGGTTTTCACCAAGCGAGCAGCATAGGATTGTCTCGTAAACACTAAACATAATCTGATGGTTCCTTAGCGAGGCGAAAGGAAGTGTCAGGCTGAACAGTGGAAGAGGAAGAAGGAGGATCTCGGGGCTACTTCTCTCCTTCCTTCCTACATGCCTTGATGGCATCATTGTCAGGTTTTAGGCAAGCCCTATGTGAAAAAACATAAGGTGATAGAGGATATCTAACTTTAGGCCTTAGGTTCCCTTTCTTATAATTCAGATACATTCAGTGCAGGAGGTCCATCCTAGGCAGGAGAGGATTGATGGGTGTAGGAAAAGATTAATCCAAGGAGTAGCTACCACGAGAAATCAATGGTTTATAACTGGTGTGATGAATTACATGCAAAAAACCATGTGGATAAATTTTAAACATTTAAACATGACCGAGGGTACAAAATTCATAGCTACTAACCAAGGCATAACCATATTCACTCTAAAGAGTTCATACCTAGGGATAATGCCAAACATAAGCTTCACGAATTTAAGCCCAACCAAGATCGACAAGATAATAATACTCAAATGGGGCACAAAAAGTCTTCCTTGCATGCGGATGGTGCTCATAGGTGCATCATACCCATCTTTATGCAATAGTTTGGTTAGCATGATCTCCTCAATTATAATGTTTACTTGAGACATCGTATCAACAAGAAAACCCACTACGATGATTCCATTACTCACATAGTGATGTAGAGAGGAGATGGTTCCCTATTAAAACCCATCATCAAGTCCTCTGAAGTGAAGGTTATACTAGTACCACTGTCCATAGGCTATGTAGAGGGAATAGGTTGATGCAGGAAAGCGGCCATTGCACACAATAGATGATACTTTCATAGAATCCCTAAAGGTTAAACGATAAGAAGGTGACCCAATTAAGGTTCTATTAGGAAACACCTTTAGAACCTTCCAACTATGCCAACTAGGGGTCGTAGGTAGGATGTAAGAGGAAAGCCTCACAACACTCACACCTACAACACTCCTAGAACACGAGGAAAAAAACTTTGTGTATCGCAAAATGGAACCAAAATGGTTCATGTCGGGTTCACCAAAAATGTAAGAGAGGGGTTCCAACCATGTTCAAGGCCCCAGGTCATGTAGAGCCAAGAGTGGAAGGCTTCCCTAACTTACCTCAGCTTAAAGAGGTGTTAGGAAATGTGGGATGAGAATGATGAGGACTATAAGGTCCTATGATCCCTCTGTAGACCCAAAACTCATAATGGAGCTAGGTGAGCTAGTTTTCAGGTTCAACAGTATGCCTTAGGAAGCTCTTTTCCTGAGGATGAAAGTGTGGTTCTGGGACAACAATATGACGCGCTAGTGTCCGTATGACGAGAGGACTAAAGAGATGAGGTTAAACGCAAGAAAATAGACTAATCACCTAGGTAATTACTTCCAAAGGGTCAAAACAAAGCTATGAAGTAGGCAAGATATGAATGAATATGATAAAGTAAATACACAAGAGCTAATGTGGCAAGAATAATCTCACAAAGGTACTCGTTCGCTAGCTAGCTCCAAGTAACACATCTACCTACACATAATAAAGAGGAAAATTGGTGGGTGGCTATATAGGGGCATGCCTTAGTCAAAACCCTATTTTGGTGTTTCCACCTGCATGGACAACCATGATAGCGATAATGGAGAAATATATGATAAGGAAAGAAATAAAACAAAGAACAAAAAAACACTACAATAATAGTAGGGTGCTACCCACCAAATTGTAGAGGAAAGGAGTAGAAATATTACCAGGTCTCTACCAAGATCTCACTAGCTAATGGAGAAGAAAATGAGAGGACTCAAGCCCCTGCTACAATGGTGTTTGTTCCACACTTGCTCTATGGAGTTGATAGAGTGTTGTTTCTACTGCTATGGAGTGCAAAGTATTTCTTAAAGGCTAAAAGTGAATGCTAGAATGCTTGGAAAGTGTGCTAAAGGATGTAAAGAGATGAAAAGCATGTAGAAGGAGTGAATTTGAAGGAGAGAATGAAGAAAACAACCATATTTGGGTCGGTTAGTTGAAGGGGGCGTTACAAACCAACCTCCAATGGGAAGTGTAATGCCTCTGTAGGCTCGAAACACTTAAATGTACCAGGGATGTAAGCATATCGCGTAGACATCTATGTGCCACATGGGCATCCATTACAATTATTCCTCTGTCGGCACACAAAACAACTACTAAGTGGAACGAAGGTTGCGGAATTATGTTGAATTTATCCTACAAATCTAGTTTTCTAAAGTGAAGAAGGGGAAAAAGGGGAATTTGCATAAGGGGTGCAAATTCACACCTCTATAGCTTGATATACAATGAACAATATTAGTGGCTATCAATCAGTAATACCCATTTAACCTAGGTGAGGTTCTAACCTCACTAATTCTTTACCAATCTCCTTTTTCATTTTCTTCTTTTCTATAGGATTTTGTTCTAGTATTTTTTAAAATTTCTCAGATAACAAGGTGAGGATGCTTCTCTAAGAACATATATGTGTTTTTGAAGACTATAAAATTTGTGTTTATAAACACATTAGATGTATGCTTTTCAAGAAATTAATATTTTTTTCAACCATCAATCTTGTTTATATAAGGGGTTTACATTTTTCAATTGATTTAGATAAATATTGTTGGGTTTTTTGATGCCATACATAAATTTGGGGTGTTCTCTTTTTCATAGATTCCACGTCATCAATTCAGTCAGATAAATTTTGTTGGTTTTTTTGTTTCCCTGGATAAATTTTGGTGTGTTCTATTTTTCATGGGTTTTTCTTGAAAAAATTATTCTGATAAATATTGTTGGTTTTATTGGTGTCATAAATAGACTTGGGGGTTTTCTCTTTTTCATAGGTTCTTCTTCATCAATTCATTCAGGTTAAAATATTGTAGGTTTTTGATTGCCATAGATAAATTTGTGTGTTTTCTATTTTTCTTATGTTTTTCTTCATCATTTCGATCCATAAATATTATAAGTTTCTTTGATACCATAGATAAATTTAGGGGGCATTATCGTTTGATAGTTTCTTCTTCATCAATTTAGTTAAATACATAGTTTTTGGTTTTGGGAACCATATATAAATTTGAGGTGTTCTCTTTCATAGGTTACGCTTCATCAATTAATTTAGGTAAAATTTTAGCTTTTTAGCAACCATAGATAAATTTGGTGGTGTTCTCTTTTCTATATGGGAGTTACGATCAGCCTCAACTAGACAAATATTGTTGGTTTTTAGTTTCCATGGATCAATTAGGGGGTGTTCTCTTTTGATGGGTTTTCTTAATCAATTTAGTAGGTAAATATTGTAGGTTTTTGGGTTTCATATATAAACTAGGGGGAGTTCTCTTTTTGATAGGTACCACTCCTCATAGAGAACCTAGGATGGGCCTCTATCTTGTTGGCATAACCACTTGATATAGGGTATAATAATATATCGCCTCCCTCCCCAATAATTAGACCTCCTATATTTGCTAGGCAATAGGTATCATAGGACACTATCCAACCTCCATCTACATCCTCCAAGATATCACAACATCTCTTTGAGCTATTACCTAAGATATTTGTGCCTACAGCGATGGTAGTGGGTGATCTAAGCATCTCTCTCTATTATTGCACTAATCCTATAAGTTATAACTTGGATTTCTCTCTAAGGTCCTCTAAATCATCTATGTGGCCCAACTATTCTACTCTATGTGGTATCAATCTCACTCTTGATGAGCATGGCCTCTCTTAGATAAATTGAGTACCATTTGAACATCCTGGTCCTCTTATCCTATGTAATCTATCCTAACCTCCTCTACTCAAGGGGAAACAATAGGTATTGCCTACTACTACTGATCAGGGCCTTCTCCATCTTCATCATCTCCTTTATCTACCTTTACCTTTGTCTTGACTCTCTATCTCTAGCATTAGGCTCTCCCAATATGTACCTCCCTCCACATTTGAACCCATACTACTCTACGTGCACCATTGGGATAATTGAATTGGAATGGTCTTCTCATGACCCATCATTCACATCATAATTCAGTGTGGTGCTCAGTACCTCAAGGAAATTTTCCTAAACCCACACAAAGGGAGAGATTTTTTTTAACTTTGTAACTACAACTTATGGTGCCACCATGGGACCCCACTCAACTATCTCCTTAGTGGTCCTAGCATAGACAACATGATAGTCATTTGCGAGAACATACCGCATCTCCCCAAACTATCAACATAATTTTTTTGGTAAATGTCTCTCTAATATTTGTGTAGTCCACCTGATAAGCCATCAAGTCTAGTGGTAGTATGCTACTTGTGGAGATGGTCATCGTTCTAGGCCTCACATTGTAGCCAAGGTCTCTATACAAACTAATCCATATAATTGAAAATCCCTCTTCAAAAGTGAAAATCTCCCATCTTTTGTTATGTCAACATAGTATTGTAGAGGTGAACATAGGTATCACCTATTTCACTATATGCCTCTCCAATAGGCTGAGTCGCTGATATATGCTCCTAAGCCCAAATATGAAGCAGTGCCATTCCTATAGAGAGAGTGGTAGCTACTCTATAGAAAACTTGGTGTATATCATGATAAAGTATGTAAGGACACAAGGTTCCCACAAAACATGGTGCCATCCTAAACTGTACTCTCAAAGGAGAATACAGATCCAATAGAAAAAAAATTGACCCATCAATCTGGCATGAGTTTACCACTGATCAACTATACTAATACTAAGATAATATCATTAACTACACCAATGTAATCCCTCAAGTTGATCTACCCATGGTCAATCTCAAGGTCAACATGTACTAGTAGTCTCTCCAATGAATTTGTACCTCTATCTAGGTCGTATACTACATGGACACCCTCAATAGGAATCCTTAAAATGCACCAAACATCCCCCAAAGTGATGGTGGCTTCTCTAATGGGGAATCTGAAGGTCAAAGTCTATAAATGCCATCACTTAATGATAGCGATCATCATTGTTCAGTGCATCCAAATCTCAAGCATTTACCTAATATAATTTAAATCC
>VDFB02071841.1:65848-105050 GCA_007258455.2 Sequoia sempervirens
TCATATCTGTTGATGATGTTTTCTGCATAGCACAACTCAGACAGAATATTAAATCCTATCTCTCTTGAAAGGAAAATCTCTATCAACAAGCCTCAAGAGATAACCCCAAGGTCTCTAATGTCAGGTCTTGACAATGCATAAACAACTCAGTGATAAATGTGAAAATGCTGGTAATCACAATGGGACCTTACTACAAGCAAAATATTGAATCTCAATTTATCAGATCTAATAATGTGGTGACACTTCAATCCTAAATTTAACCCAATAATCAAAGAAATGACAAAATATAAGGGTTTCAAAGAGATTTCAAAACTTAATATTAACCTAAGATTAACAATGCAAATGAAAAAATAGTCGAAATGGAAAAATCCCTCGAAATTGATTTCTACTTGACCCAGATGAATCTGCAACCTTATAAAAAAATAGTGCAATCTTCTAAGGTGTTAAGATTTTCAAATCATTAATATTCATTCAAACAACCCTATTGCAATTGAAATGAATAAACCCTCACAATTGAACTAAGCACAATGAATATAGAGTCCAGGCTAAGTTTGCAAATCAACTAACAATCAGTTGGTTGCGAAAAGTATGGACCAGGGATTGTTGCAACACTTCAAATATCAAACCATAAACATTATTGAATTAAATCTAATCTAAATATCAATTTTCCTCAAAGAAAATCTAAAGATAGAATAACAAGAACCATGCAAGACAAGCAGAACACAAGTATGGCACCAAATCACAATGTCATTACTTGCATCAAATTATCCACTGTAGCAACAATTCCATCTTTTTATTACAATATTTTCTTGAGAATAACTACTTGCTAACTCTTGCTCTACTTAATTCGCTTCAACTATCTCTCTATTCTTCTATATCTAAAATTTCTTAACCCTTACAAATGAGGCAAAATGCCATATTTATAGAACCCCCAAAACATGTCATCCAAGATAAGATTTTACAATACTAATAAGGCACATAAAGTCAGCCAAGAGAAATTAAAAATGAAATAAAACATGCATTAATTACATGAACTTCATCCAAGTCGGCTTGGGATCTCCAATGCAACTTGGACCAATGCATGGAAAAATAATAGGGAAGTACAAATCTCGATGTAGCCAATCATTAACTGCTTTCCCCTTTGTCCTTATTCCAATCCAGCATCTCATGAACCTTCAAAAGCACCCTATCCAAGTCGGCCACAGGTGGTAAAGGAAAAACCCTAAGCCGTCTCTCAATTGGTGCAATTTCTTCCCTTGACTGCTTTCCCATCTTATCCCAATCGACCTTATATGTTAGGTACTTGTCAATGACAACAATGTATGTGGCTGCATCATCAAACTGGTGCTCAGAGATGGAATCATCATTAATTGGGGCATAAACATCATGCCACCACTTTCTCAAATGTTCCAAACTCAAGTATTTGGGAGCAATCTTCCTTCTCCCTATCATAATCTCAAAAAAAGCAATGGAGCCATTGTACACACTTGCTAGGGTATCATCAATCTGCCTCCTCTATTTGTAAATCTTCTTCAACACCTTAATCCTAATTTGCAATGCCTCAAACCACTCCCATGGTTCAGAAACTCTGGAGGAAGGAAGAATCTTATCAGTTACTAGCTTATCCCTAGTGTACTCCATGACAGTCCTAGTTTTCTGTAGCAAAAGATCTGTATCTTCCTTATCTTGTGCTAACACTTCCTTTAACCAATCAGTTGTCCTGACAACATCCTTCCCAGTTGATAGAATCTCCTTAATAGCCTCATTACCTTTGGTTCAGACTCCTTGCAACCAATTTGTAGTGGCAAGAGTAGAAGCCTTCATCTATTCCAATTCAGTAATGGTCTCTTGAGGTAAAGGATTTGCAGCAAAAACTAAAGGATTAATAGATTGTAGGGGTTTCATCAAATCTTCCAAGCACTTCCTGAGATTCTCATTTTTCCTTCTTTAACTCTTGCTTGATCTTTATTTCCTTCCTCAACCTGCCCAAGATAACCACACTAGAACCCTCATAATCTTCAATATCCTGCTCAACTAATGTAGGCCCTAGATTGAAAGTCTAAACATTATAATCCTTTCCAACCACATCATTTCTGTTTTTATCTGGAGTAGGGGTGGCAATATCAACAACTCTATTATGAGCTTCATCCCTTTCAATCTTGGAAATCACCCTAGCCTTCTTTTTACCTTTATCTTTTCCAATTTTGGCTAGTAGCTCATCCCAATTCGGTGGACTATCTTCCACAACCACTTGTTTTCTCTTGATTTCCTTGTCCAAGCAACCAAGGATAGTGGATTCCAACTGCACTTCACCTTGTTTCTCCTCTTGCTGACCCTTAGGTGCCTCTTCACTCAAATTCTATTTTTTAGGAGTTTCCTCTGTTTTACTTTCCTTTTCTTCTACATGTTCTTCTTCATGTATAGGTGATGGAACCTTCACTGTTTCTTCTTTTGATAGAGGTTATTTAACCTCTTCGGTTCCAATAGGTGACTCTACATAAGCTACCAAAGGAGACTTCACTACCTTATCAATTTCTGCCTCTGCACTATAAAGGTCACCTTCATGAGATTCTTCTCCTTCAATATCTAGATGATCCTCAACATTTTCTGACTCAGGTGGTTTTCTTTGAGCTTCATGAGTGGAAGGCACATCATCATGCTGCTCCTCATGAGAAGCAATCGGAGGGAGATCTACCTTAGGCACACTATCCTTAGGAGAAGGAGTCCTAGACCTCCTTGTATACACCTTGGCCTTCTCCTCTAAGCTTTCAATATTCACCACTGGTGGGGTAACTTCTTCCTCCCCTACCTTGGAGCTTGCCTTCTCTGACAATTTTATGACTCTTCTCCTTTTGGGCATTGGAACATCAACCTCAAGATTTTTCCCTTCAGTTTACTTCAACTCAAGCTTCTTAGTTCTTGTCCTCTTCTTAGCCTTTGGCTTTCTTTGCTTCTCTGCTTCCTGTTCTTCTATTTCTTGAACACCCTTTATCTTGATTTTGAAAGGAGAATCCAGCTTACCTTTGCCCTTAGGATCTTCCTCGGTCGATTCTTCAGAGGTAGAATGAGGATCAAAATCTCCCATCAGTGCATAAGTGCACTGTACACCATCATTTTCCAACTCCCATAACTTATGCTTTAGCCACATCTTGGTGAATTTAATAACTTGATCCATCAACTATTTTACTTCTATCTTTTCCTCTTCCAACCAATCTATATCACTAATTGCTCTATCCTTTATTGCCTCATAAGCATGATCCTGAATCAAGTTTCCATCATCCTCGAGTTGGTTCGAGACTTCCCTCACATGGGATAGAAACCAAGAGAACTTCTTCTATCTGACCTCAAATTTATCATTGCAATTGGCCCAGTAGTCCTCCAAATCAACCTTATGGCTGTATTCTCTACTGGCCTTCTTTTGAGCTTCTCCTATAATATCAAATGTGGACCTCTTATAATGGAAAGATAGGCCAAGAGTACTCATTTCTTCTTCTAAAGCCTGGGCAGAACCAATGGAAGGACAAGCCTCTCCAGTGCCAACCCTTAAGGGGAAGTTTCCACCAAAACCAGTCTTATGCTTGTCCCTCTTGACAATGGCATCAAAGTCACAGATCTATCTAGTTACTTCTAGAAGTATGATGTGATTAGTGGGGTATCTTGGAAGCCTATAAGGATCCCTTTGGCAGCCATCAATTTGAATGTAGGAGAAGGTTGGGAATTGAATAAACCATGCCCCATATTTCTTGATTAATTCCTTTGCTTGATCTGAAATTCTCACATGCTCTACACCTTGAATTAATCTGGTGATAATCATGGTGAATGCATCATTTACCCTCCTATAGCTCGAGCTTCCTAGATGCAATTGAGGGTAAACCTCATAGATGATATCCTGTCCAAAGGTGCCCCTTGTACTCAATCCTTTGTAGGGGTGGAATCTTGCCAGTGCATAGACCAAATATGAGGTCATTGTGAAGGAACTTGTTTGCAACACATTGGACAACTTCTCGTGAATTACTTCACTAATGAATCCTTCCCAATGGTAGTTGATCTTCCCCTGCTTCATCCTCATAATCACATGGAACATCCAATTCTCAAACATGCCAACATTCTTCAATCCAACCACCCTGCTGAGAAAAGTGATGGCATCATAATACTCCTTGAACTTTGCTCTGAATAGCTACTTGGGTGGTTTGGAATAGTGAGACTTGGGCTTCTCCAGCCAAGAATTGATAAGCTATTGTGACTTCATAGTCTGTTCATCATTAAACTCCTGAGTTTCCTTTATGTTGAATCCCACCACATGAGACCTGTCTGGCATATCAAAGGTTTGGGCAATGGAAACAGGGTTGAGATTCACCACAACTCTCCCTTGATGACCAATTATTCTTTGTGTATCTCGATCATAATGTCTTACACACTCAAGGACCAGCTCATAACACTGCACCATGGAAGGGAAACTAGCTACATGCGGCAAGCCCGATTCCTCCATCATTCTAGCCACCAAAGGAGAATCCTCTACTGCCATTCTTCCTTTAAATTCCTCATAATCCCAGAGGCCAACATTCGTATCAATCACCTATGACCAGACTAATGTAATTTTACACTCAGGGATCTTGCTCTTAATGTCCATTTTGATCCTTTCTGCATCAGACATTGAAGACTCAGGTGCTACCTTGCTAGATTCAACTTGCACTCAACATGAAAATCAAAGTAAAAACCACAGGAAAGTAATGTTAATCCATCAAAAGACCGTTAGAATAATCCTCATGCAATCTAGGTGTTATTACAACTCATATAAAATGATCATAACAAATTTTGGGTTTCAGGGCCACCCGTGGAATCTGAGCTAGAGAGGAATTTTGGGAAATTCTAGGCCAGATGGATTCCAGTGGAATAGAGATGAAAACACCTACTAACAATTAAACCTGATCATTATCAATCAATAAACTACATATGAGATCATAAAATAGCATGAATTAATCATAAAATGCATTGAAAATCACTAACACATCATGCTACCCCATATTCCTTTATATTTCACCAAATTTTGGGAAATTCCGCCAGAGATGGATTTCTGCGAAGGCATAGACATTTTGCAAAATCCAAAAAAAATAGGGAACCAAGGACCTCAGGAAAATTCAGAGTCGACGAAAATCCGCAAATAGTGTAAAACTTTGAAAGCATGCAGATTTCAAAAACTCAAAGGAAATCGGGAAAACGAAGGAGAACGGGAAAATTTGGGGTCAACGGAAATCCGTGGAATCTATGAAACCCCGAAAAGATAGCAGATTTCAGGAAAACAGACAAAAACAAGAAAATCCACCAGAGACGAATTTTCCCAAAGGAATGAAAAATCCCGGACTGACGACGAGACCTGAATTGCGACAGAAAATCATGATTTCACTCATAACTTCGAATTGATCATGAATTTCAAAGATTTAAGCTTAGGGAAAGTTTAATATGAGCCTTCTATGGATTCCCTTAGCACTCCAAGCCAATTTGAGAGCATAATAAAGATAAATGGCGATGCCCTAAGTTTCAAACCCATACATCCGCCATTAGTGTACAGACAAGCTCAGAATTGAAACATTTCGACTACTAATTCTCGACTAGGGGATTACTAACAACTCTCAAGCAAGATACATAAAAATTAAAATAGATAAAGGATCTCAAAACTCACTTGGGATATGACAAATAAGGCAATGCTACACAACCCTAATCATGAAATGATCAAATACACAGGAGTACGAACCCAAAAGTTCTCATAAGATCAATGTACTATCCATAATTACCAATTAAAAGCAAGGCAATCGAAAACATACCATTGTGAAGCAAAAATCGATCTCAAAAACATTAAATACGAAATTCAATGGCATCCACAAAGAACAAGGGAAGGAATGCAAAGAAATTGCCACTCTAATCCACAATTCGCAAAATCAACGCCTCAAATCCAAATCCAACACTCACAAGAATGCACTATGCAGCTCAATTGATAGCAAATAATAGCATAATGACATAAAAGACCTCAAAAATCAATTAAATACCTCACCCAAAGCTTTGTACAAAGACATTAATGCTGTCGAAAAGATAGTCAGAAAATAGGTAACCCGACTACAGGATGGAATCCAGAAAAATACGGCGCACACAGAAATCCATGAAGAACAAAAATCTCCGAACGATAGTGCTCAGCCAGAGTTCGAAAAAGATCCGGGAAAATCCGTCCAAGGTGGAAAGTCCTGAACTTCAGTGAAAACCTGAACTTAGCTCAAAATTAAAGATCTTCAATGAATAACCTAGGGGAATCACTTAGGCAATGAAAATAAAAAATTTAGCACATGCCAAAGTATGATAAAACCTCAAAATGAAAGGGCCAAGACACCAAAACCAAAGCAAAAGAGGGTCCCTGCTTTCAGCGGGGTGTGTGTGCGAAAACTGCACAACAATATTTATGGGCTTCGAGAAAGGCTAGATATCCAGAAGGAACATCAATAGAGGAAGTTCTACTATAGGAGCGGAGAACACCTACATAGTTTTAGGGTCAACCGCATTCGCACTTGTAGGAGAAGCCAAAAGTGATATAGAGCTAGTTTGAACAAAAGTAGAGGGGAGGAGAGAGGAGGATGTGGAAATAGACCCTGATACAAGGGTGGTCATCTCCTCTTCCTTCCTCTGTAAGGCAGCTTGCTCAACCATGAGAGCCTTTCACTGGTGATTGCACTAACACATAAGGCAGTTTCTACGACTCTTTGAAGTGGAGGCTAGAGGCTATGAGGTAATGGAAGGCCCCTGCTCAACCATGGGAGTGTCCACTATAGCTATTTCTGGCAGAGGAACACACTCTTAAACTAAAGTAGGAGGAGTAGGCTAAGAAGTAGTGAGGGGAATCAACTCAAGTGCCTCAACAATGTGCCTCTTCCCATTCAATGCTTTTGGAGCAGGAGTGGCAAGAGGTCATGGGTGTCAAGATAAAGAGGACTCTCCACGGGTACCTTTCTTCCTATTATACCGAGCTAGCCTATGCTCCATAGGTAAAACAAGAAGCTCAAATACGAGAGGCTTGGGTTTTCACCAAGCGAGCAGCATAGGATTGTCTCGTAAACACTAAACATAATCTGATGGTTCCTTAGCGAGGCGAAAGGAAGTGTCAGGCTGAACAGTGGAAGAGGAAGAAGGAGGATCTCGGGGCTACTTCTCTCCTTCCTTCCTACATGCCTTGATGGCATCATTGTCAGGTTTTAGGCAAGCCCTATGTGAAAAAACATAAGGTGATAGAGGATATCTAACTTTAGGCCTTAGGTTCCCTTTCTTATAATTCAGATACATTCAGTGCAGGAGGTCCATCCTAGGCAGGAGAGGATTGATGGGTGTAGGAAAAGATTAATCCAAGGAGTAGCTACCACGAGAAATCAATGGTTTATAACTGGTGTGATGAATTACATGCAAAAAACCATGTGGATAAATTTTAAACATTTAAACATGACCGAGGGTACAAAATTCATAGCTACTAACCAAGGCATAACCATATTCACTCTAAAGAGTTCATACCTAGGGATAATGCCAAACATAAGCTTCACGAATTTAAGCCCAACCAAGATCGACAAGATAATAATACTCAAATGGGGCACAAAAAGTCTTCCTTGCATGCGGATGGTGCTCATAGGTGCATCATACCCATCTTTATGCAATAGTTTGGTTAGCATGATCTCCTCAATTATAATGTTTACTTGAGACATCGTATCAACAAGAAAACCCACTACGATGATTCCATTACTCACATAGTGATGTAGAGAGGAGATGGTTCCCTATTAAAACCCATCATCAAGTCCTCTGAAGTGAAGGTTATACTAGTACCACTGTCCATAGGCTATGTAGAGGGAATAGGTTGATGCAGGAAAGCGGCCATTGCACACAATAGATGATACTTTCATAGAATCCCTAAAGGTTAAACGATAAGAAGGTGACCCAATTAAGGTTCTATTAGGAAACACCTTTAGAACCTTCCAACTATGCCAACTAGGGGTCGTAGGTAGGATGTAAGAGGAAAGCCTCACAACACTCACACCTACAACACTCCTAGAACACGAGGAAAAAAACTTTGTGTATCGCAAAATGGAACCAAAATGGTTCATGTCGGGTTCACCAAAAATGTAAGAGAGGGGTTCCAACCATGTTCAAGGCCCCAGGTCATGTAGAGCCAAGAGTGGAAGGCTTCCCTAACTTACCTCAGCTTAAAGAGGTGTTAGGAAATGTGGGATGAGAATGATGAGGACTATAAGGTCCTATGATCCCTCTGTAGACCCAAAACTCATAATGGAGCTAGGTGAGCTAGTTTTCAGGTTCAACAGTATGCCTTAGGAAGCTCTTTTCCTGAGGATGAAAGTGTGGTTCTGGGACAACAATATGACGCGCTAGTGTCCGTATGACGAGAGGACTAAAGAGATGAGGTTAAACGCAAGAAAATAGACTAATCACCTAGGTAATTACTTCCAAAGGGTCAAAACAAAGCTATGAAGTAGGCAAGATATGAATGAATATGATAAAGTAAATACACAAGAGCTAATGTGGCAAGAATAATCTCACAAAGGTACTCGTTCGCTAGCTAGCTCCAAGTAACACATCTACCTACACATAATAAAGAGGAAAATTGGTGGGTGGCTATATAGGGGCATGCCTTAGTCAAAACCCTATTTTGGTGTTTCCACCTGCATGGACAACCATGATAGCGATAATGGAGAAATATATGATAAGGAAAGAAATAAAACAAAGAACAAAAAAACACTACAATAATAGTAGGGTGCTACCCACCAAATTGTAGAGGAAAGGAGTAGAAATATTACCAGGTCTCTACCAAGATCTCACTAGCTAATGGAGAAGAAAATGAGAGGACTCAAGCCCCTGCTACAATGGTGTTTGTTCCACACTTGCTCTATGGAGTTGATAGAGTGTTGTTTCTACTGCTATGGAGTGCAAAGTATTTCTTAAAGGCTAAAAGTGAATGCTAGAATGCTTGGAAAGTGTGCTAAAGGATGTAAAGAGATGAAAAGCATGTAGAAGGAGTGAATTTGAAGGAGAGAATGAAGAAAACAACCATATTTGGGTCGGTTAGTTGAAGGGGGCGTTACAAACCAACCTCCAATGGGAAGTGTAATGCCTCTGTAGGCTCGAAACACTTAAATGTACCAGGGATGTAAGCATATCGCGTAGACATCTATGTGCCACATGGGCATCCATTACAATTATTCCTCTGTCGGCACACAAAACAACTACTAAGTGGAACGAAGGTTGCGGAATTATGTTGAATTTATCCTACAAATCTAGTTTTCTAAAGTGAAGAAGGGGAAAAAGGGGAATTTGCATAAGGGGTGCAAATTCACACCTCTATAGCTTGATATACAATGAACAATATTAGTGGCTATCAATCAGTAATACCCATTTAACCTAGGTGAGGTTCTAACCTCACTAATTCTTTACCAATCTCCTTTTTCATTTTCTTCTTTTCTATAGGATTTTGTTCTAGTATTTTTTAAAATTTCTCAGATAACAAGGTGAGGATGCTTCTCTAAGAACATATATGTGTTTTTGAAGACTATAAAATTTGTGTTTATAAACACATTAGATGTATGCTTTTCAAGAAATTAATATTTTTTTCAACCATCAATCTTGTTTATATAAGGGGTTTACATTTTTCAATTGATTTAGATAAATATTGTTGGGTTTTTTGATGCCATACATAAATTTGGGGTGTTCTCTTTTTCATAGATTCCACGTCATCAATTCAGTCAGATAAATTTTGTTGGTTTTTTTGTTTCCCTGGATAAATTTTGGTGTGTTCTATTTTTCATGGGTTTTTCTTGAAAAAATTATTCTGATAAATATTGTTGGTTTTATTGGTGTCATAAATAGACTTGGGGGTTTTCTCTTTTTCATAGGTTTTATTGTTGTAGCCTAGTTTCTCTCTAAGGTCCTCTAAATCATCTATGTGGCCCAACTATTCTACTCTATGTGGTATCAATCTCACTCTTGATGAGCATGGCCTCTCTTAGATAAATTGAGTACCATTTGAACATCCTGGTCCTCTTATCCTATGTAATCTATCCTAACCTCCTCTACTCAAGGGGAAACAATAGGTATTGCCTACTACTACTGATCAGGGCCTTCTCCATCTTCATCATCTCCTTTATCTACCTTTACCTTTGTCTTGACTCTCTATCTCTAGCATTAGGCTCTCCCAATATGTACCTCCCTCCACATTTGAACCCATACTACTCTACGTGCACCATTGGGATAATTGAATTGGAATGGTCTTCTCATGACCCATCATTCACATCATAATTCAGTGTGGTGCTCAGTACCTCAAGGAAATTTTCCTAAACCCACACAAAGGGAGAGATTTTTTTTAACTTTGTAACTACAACTTATGGTGCCACCATGGGACCCCACTCAACTATCTCCTTAGTGGTCCTAGCATAGACAACATGATAGTCATTTGCGAGAACATACCGCATCTCCCCAAACTATCAACATAATTTTTTTGGTAAATGTCTCTCTAATATTTGTGTAGTCCACCTGATAAGCCATCAAGTCTAGTGGTAGTATGCTACTTGTGGAGATGGTCATCGTTCTAGGCCTCACATTGTAGCCAAGGTCTCTATACAAACTAATCCATATAATTGAAAATCCCTCTTCAAAAGTGAAAATCTCCCATCTTTTGTTATGTCAACATAGTATTGTAGAGGTGAACATAGGTATCACCTATTTCACTATATGCCTCTCCAATAGGCTGAGTCGCTGATATATGCTCCTAAGCCCAAATATGAAGCAGTGCCATTCCTATAGAGAGAGTGGTAGCTACTCTATAGAAAACTTGGTGTATATCATGATAAAGTATGTAAGGACACAAGGTTCCCACAAAACATGGTGCCATCCTAAACTGTACTCTCAAAGGAGAATACAGATCCAATAGAAAAAAAATTGACCCATCAATCTGGCATGAGTTTACCACTGATCAACTATACTAATACTAAGATAATATCATTAACTACACCAATGTAATCCCTCAAGTTGATCTACCCATGGTCAATCTCAAGGTCAACATGTACTAGTAGTCTCTCCAATGAATTTGTACCTCTATCTAGGTCGTATACTACATGGACACCCTCAATAGGAATCCTTAAAATGCACCAAACATCCCCCAAAGTGATGGTGGCTTCTCTAATGGGGAATCTGAAGGTCAAAGTCTATAAATGCCATCACTTAATGATAGCGATCATCATTGTTCAGTGCATCCAAATCTCAAGCATTTACCTAATATAATTTAAATCCCTCCTAATGATAAGAAATCTATGTCCACCTCACCCAAGAGAGCCATCAAATCTAGCATCCTCGATCTTCACTCTCAAGATAGAATAGGATGTAGTACCACCTACACTTTCATAATGTCCACAATGTCAATTTGTCAATTTTTTGATAAAGAAACCTAATTTTTTCAATCCCTAATGAAAAAGCAACCTTTTATACAAACACACCACTTTCCATTTTCAAATGTGAGCATTTTGACAAATGCATCACATTGTAATAATCAAATGTGACCTAGGTTTCCAAAAGTGACATGATTTATCAATTTTGTAACTCCAACAAAAATGTGTCACTTCATAAAGAAAATGAATCATGTCTAGTTTCAAATGTGTCAATCCTAAATTGACACATTTATTTTCCTACCTTTGGCTAGCAATTACTAATCCTAAAACTATACATGCAAAAGTGAAAAATTTAGGTACAATATTGCATGGTATGATTTGTGTGGTGTGTAGCATGAGGTACAAGTGCCATCTTGTAAAGATGTATGGAGGGAAAAAGTGCTCAAAGCTCTATAATATTTAAACTCAAAGCCTACAAATGATGTTGAAATGAACCCAAATGCATACATATGCCCTCCAAACCCTAGGGTTTTTCCCTCTAAGTAATTTTTCAACCTTGACTATCCATCTTGACTAGTTTCTAGGACCCTTAGGCCCTAGTTTTTTGCCCCCTTCTCTATAGAACTAGTCTTGTTATCATCTTGTGAACTTGGCACTAAAATTATTTTTTTCGACCAATCTCTTGAGGGGGAATCCTACAATCCTTCCTTCATTCATTAGGGCACAATTGGGCATCAGGTAAATTTTTTTAAAGTTTTCCAAGCAACATCAGGTCTTTGAAACAATGTAATAGGTACATTGTCTCAGAGAGGGGCAAAATGTATACAAAAAATTGTCTGAATGTATCACACATTCCTAATTTTCCTTTTATCATTTTTCCTCATTATTGCCCAATACCTTATTTCAATTAAATAATTTCCAATTATTTGATTAAATTTATTATTTTCCTTTATTAATTGAATAATTTACATTATTTGATTAATTCATCATTTTCTCACTATTTTCTCTTAACTAAATAATTTTAAATTATTTAATTAAAAATTTAATTTTTCCACTTTCCATCATGATTAAACAATTTTCAATTATTGAATTAAAAATCCTAATTTTCTCTCATTTACACAATTAAATAATTTTCTTAATTATTTAATTCCTAATTTTCCTCCAACTTGCACAAATCATATTTTTTTTCAAAATGAGATATTCCCTTTTCCAAATATCTTATTCCATCCAAAATATCTAAGTGGCATATTCCCTCAAAAAAATTCATAATTCACATTCAAATTTGAATAGATATTTTCTCTTCAAAATATTTTGAACTCATTTTCCATGAAAATAGGGATATTTTGAGCTCTTATTCATCCTTCACCATTGAACTCCCTTCATCTCCTTGATTCTCTCTCATTCATCTATCTTCATCTTCAATCTTGTTCGTTGATAAAATATATGCAAATCTATAAAACAACTCATTTGCTTATCAAAATCATTCATAATTTTAATCATTTAGGAATACCATGTGAATCAAGATCATTACATATTCAATCTTAGCTTTTTCAATCATGGGTTATGCACAAAAGAGAAATATACATACATTTGGAGCATAATCCACTAATGTGATTATAGGATTGCATGTTTATTTTGATTGAATTGTGTTTTATTTTTATTTCATGTCTTTTAATTTTAATCTTTAAAGTATTCATTCAATTTCAATAGAATATCATTTATATGATCAATCTTTCATGAGTTTTTAGTGTTTTATACTCTAACCACTCTTATTATTCTTTCTAACTGATGCCCATATTCCCCTATGACATTTTCAAATTGGTATTAGCTTTGCATCTAAAATTTTAGTAGGTTTCTGATTTTCATGATAAATATCATATCACAAATAACTAGAAACTAGAAAATTTTGAACTTATCTAGACCACTCTCATAAGGTTTCTTTCCTAAGGTTTTTTTGAACTATGGATTCTATTGAGTACATTGTAATTATTCTTTCACCCAACCTTAATAATTAAAAAAATTCATATAGTCTTTCACACCTTGCAAACATCTTTTTTATTCTATGATTTTTGGTATGGTTTATTCTTTGCATGATTGATGTCAAACCTTTAGATTGAAAGAGCACCTAATATTCTCACTCTTTACTACTCTTCCAATTAAAGACATAAATAATTATTTATTTTTTGTAGTTGGCCCTATTATTTATCCTTTTAACCTTGCATCTCACACCAAACACACCCAACACAATCATTAAATTTTTTTGATATAATGAATGGACACAAGTTTCAAATAATTGAATGATTTTAAAAATGAAAAAGTAAAATCCAAATCTTAAATAACATCAAAATCTATCCCAAGGTATAAATTCATACATACCTATATAACATTAAATGACCATTTAATTCATCTTTAAGATGATTGTTCAATTTCTATTATATATAAACAACAATAATATAAAATATTATAATTACATTTATTATCTATATCTGAAATTATGTTTAAAATGTTAAACCAATATCTATATTCTATTGTATACTTTATACTTGACAAATTAACATTCCTATTTTTAATATTAAATTTTCAAACATATTTCAATTATTAACTCCCAAATCTTTTAATTAATTTAAATAAACTTATTTATATAAATATATTTAATTTATCTGTGATAATCTAAAAGATTAGATTTATAGTTTAGAATTATTAGAGGTACTTAAAAACCCCCTTTTCAGCCACAAAAATAATAGAGACAAAGTAAACATGGTATCTTTCTCACACCTTCACCTAGCTTATTCTTAAGCTTTTAAAAATTTGGACTTTGATTACGTAAGACAAGAGCTACGTGAAGTGGGTTACAGGTTCCAGGATTAGGCTCAGATTTTGATTTTGATTTTTACTGTTAAATTAAGCTTTTTTCTCCTAACTGATGAAGAACCATCAACTCAATTCCTGCAAACAACTGTTATAATACATATGCAACGAGCACAAACTCATTAAAAAGGGATAAGCGCAATGATATAAAAAGCTCAGATTCAGAGGATCTGATTAGCTTTTTCTTATTCTAAAATTGTAAGAACAGATACAATATTTGAAAGGCTAGGATAGCCTTAACGAGAGAAGTGAGACTAAAATGATTCATTTCTTATAGTAATGATAATTTCTACTGTTTTAATTTAATGGATCACAGAAATCTAGATTCTTTTTGGACTTTCACAATTCTTGTTTACCAAATTTAACGGTGGAATTGTGAACTTGCCATTAATCAACATGCGAGTTATGGCTCTGTAAACAGTCTCTGTGAGATGTATACCATCCCAACTAAGATACTGAATAGGGTTAGGACACAAGGTAGAATTCACATTACAACTGGAAGTTGGGGAGTAATTATACTTTCCACCATTTCCACAACATACCCTCAAAATATTTTTCTGCAATCCTGCAACGTCAAAATCCAATACTGCCAATTAAATTCCAGACAATAGATATGACTCAGAAACATTTTCAGGAAACATTAGATAGCATGCAAAAATATGGCTCACCATATTTCTTAGGGTTTCTTAAAATTCTCATTGCAGCTGAGTAATAATCTGCATATACAATTGAGACATCTGGATGATCTCTCTGCACATCTTGTAGCATCATTCTCAAAAGAAGGTTATTACTCTCAGAAAATTTGTTCAACTTGACCAGACACCCAATATCATCAAAATCAGATGGAACATCACTTGGATGCGTTGCTAAATAGAATGCTGAACATCCAAAAGGTAAATTGCCTGGAACCAGAAACTTCTTTGCATTTTCTTGAATTAATGCCTAACCAACATCAAAGATATATTACACTTACGTAAACCATGAAAACTAAATTAATAGAAATTCTAAACAAATATTTAGAGACCAGTAATATAACTAACCAACCTCAAGGGCTGTCCTAATATTTTGGATGATCAAAGGTACAAAAGCTTTGACTTCCTTTATGGACATCCCCAGACCAAAAGGGTAATTCAAATCATTTCCACCAATCTCTCCCACGATAAATAATGAATTTTCAAAATTCTCCTCACAATCTAGCATGATCAACATCATAAAATATTAATAATAAATTAATATTATTTAATTATTCTTAAATATCATAACTATAAAATTAAGACAGTTATTTACTATTTTACATATTCACTACAATAAAATACCAACTAACCTTCTGTGCCAGAACAATACATCTTCTTAAAATCCTTGAACCACTGGATCTGAGTGTTCAGGCTCAAATTTGTAATGATGGGTATTTGCCTCTTTTCAAAAAAAGAAGCATCCAAGGCTGTGGCACCAGCAACAGCAAAATTCACACCAGAACTGTAGTCTGCAAGTCTGCTTAAATATGGAGGCAAATATGACAGTCCAAATGCTTCGGCTAACCATACAAAACAACACAGTAATATCAATATCATAGAAATATCATTACAGCCTCAATAAAATAGAATGCCATATCCCTGAAATCTTTGTTCTATATTATCTCCATCTCTCTGTTAATGAAACTCTTAACCTGAACAATCTAACAAAATATTGTTTTTAGGAGAGACAAACCCATCAAAAAGATCACATAAGGGACTGATGTTAGCATTTGAAACATACCAATAAAATCAATAACAAGTCTGCCATTAGAGCAACGGCCTGTGGACTTGTTAAAATAGGTCTGCCCATAAGGAAGGTCTGTGATTGCATTGAGTACACCAGGACCAGAGATAAGTAGGTTCCCTGTATCAGCTAATGAGTCTCCAAACTGGTATATTGAACTATAGCAATTGTCTTTTGGGTAAATTAAATCCAAACTGCCAACCATAAGGACAACTGAAAACAATGAAATAATTTTCAAATACTGAATTGCATTAGTGCTGCTCCTGTACTCCATATCTCTAATTTGAAAATGCTCTAAAACATAACTAAGAGACGTAGGTTTTCTTTATTTATAATATTTATTCAAATTAGAGTAGTTGAATAAATAAATGCCTACTGTTTATTTAGACATCAGAATGTACCTTTGATCTTATTTATTAATTAAAATTGAGTTCAGAATAGTTGAATAATTAAATACCTACTGTCTACTTAGATATCAAAATGCACCTTTTACCATATTTATTAATTAAAAATAAAAATATATTATATTTTTTATTTTCAATGAACTACTAAATACAACCTGCTACTGTTGGCTCAATATTTATAATACATAAATAGATTTTAGAGTAGTTGGGTATTAATTTGTTTAAAAACTTCTTGTACTGATAAATTGATTTGCTTTACTCACATTCGGTTGAGTAGAAGTTTGGCCATGTTACTCGAAAACCAATATTTTTTTTATGTTGAATAAAAGTTACAGAATTATTGTTGATAGAACCAAATCTGATATGTTAGAATCACAATGAGATTTCATAGCACACAAGGTTTTACTATTGAGTAGTTTTAAACGGGGGAGATTATGCTATATTTTGAATAATTATTGTAAAAATTAATTGAAATAATAATTATGATTTGTTTTTTTTTTTTTGGATGCGAAAATATTTGAGTATTTAAAGAGAAAATGTTCATTAAATATTACAATAAAATAATAAATTATGTAACTTTAAAATAATAATTCATTTTTATTATATTTAATTTTGTGATGTGAGAGTATTTATCAATACAAACATTTAAAGAGAAAACACTAATGTCATTAAATATTATGATGTAGAATATAATTGAATTATTATAGAAAAAAAAAGGAAATATAAAATAATAATTCATGTTTATTATTATTATTTTTGGAATGTGAGAGTATCTGTCAATATGAACATTTAAACAGAAAACTCTCATTAAATATTATGATATAGAATATAAATAAGTTATTTTAGAAAAAAATAAAAAAATATGTAAATATAAAATAATAATTAATGATTAGTAGATCTATTTTTTGGGATGAGAGAGAATCTATCAATACAAGCATTTAAAGAGAAAAAATTCATTAAATATTATGATATAGAATATCAATGAATTATTTTAGAAATAAATTATGTAAATTAAATTTATGTTATCTTCATTTCAAAAGTTAAAAAGAAAAATTACTATAGTAAGTTTGAGGTATCCTAGTTAGTAAAAGGTAATTAAATATTCAATTTATAAATTATAATGAATAAATAAAATTGAAAATACTTCTAAATATGTATAGAATTGTTTTATCAATTGCATAAAAAAATAGAGGTTAAAAATGAAATGCTTTAAAATTGGAATATGATTTTGGAGTTTCTAAAAATTTCATAAATATTAATATTATGATTATAATTTAAGAATAATTCAAGTTGTTTTAATGTTGAAGATTTTATGTATTTTTATGTTGTTGGCTGATTTTTTATACATTAGTGGATTATATTTGTATTTCATTGTAATGGTCAAAACTATTTATTTATGTTTTGTATTTTTTTATAATATTTTTCTTATAAGTGACATTGTTATGCAAATTAAATTTAGGATATCATCATATTCCAATTTCACTATCATTCTATTGGTTTTTTTTCCTATTGTTTAGCATTACATTCTTATAGGAATTTTTTTTCAAAATACAATCTCCAAGGTATGTTAGGTTTTAAAATATAAAACAAAAGAATCCATGATCAATCAAAATAAAAGTAAGGTAAGAAAAACCTTTCAACCCCGTTTTTCTTTGAGCTTACCAAACCAAAGGGTTATTCCATATTAGATCCCTCAAATGATAATTCAAGCTCAAATTATCTTGATAAGAATAAAACATTAAAATCATATAATTTGGTTGATTCTTTTAAGAAAATTTCTAACTTAATTAAGCCTTCTTGAAATAATTACAAATCCAATTTTAATCATTAATAATCTCAATTTTGTTTGACAAATAGAAGAATGAATGAAGGGACTTCTTTTTCAAAAAATATAGATCCATATATTTATAAGTAGATGAAATATATATAGAAAATTATGAAGACTTTTTTAACATTACGTTCATTGTGAATGATTAACTTAAATAATATATATTGATTCCAATGTTCATTTTAAAGGTGGATGCGATTATTGTAAAATATTTAGTTTTGTGCTTATTTTTTCATAGAATAAAATTTTAAACATAAAATAATAATACAATTCACATCATCTATTATATTTGAGGGCATACACTAGCAATTCATCAATTCATCACCAAGTAAAATTCATCAACTTAAAATTAACCACATTAATATTTTTAATAAAATCAAAGTTTTTGAAATAGATATTAAAAAATATCAATGCGGTGAATTGTTTCATGGGTGAAATTTTCCTAGAGCCATATTTGAACAACCAAATATTCAAGGCCTTGTGTTTCAAGAGTACCCTAGCTTACTAGAACTATGCTTGGTAATCCCTTGCAACATTGGTTATTCCATATATTAAGGATGAAAGATTCCATATTAATATGAATTCATATTTGAAAAATGTTATATTATAGCTTGAATACCAACTTACCTAATTTGGACAAGTCATATCAAATGCATATTAAAATATGAATATTTTATAAAGAAAATACTAAAACAAAGGAGAAAATTAGAAACTACAAACTTTTGTCACTTTTTCAGTCAACTGAATAGTTTTGAATGGAATAGTTTTTCCTAAAACTACATGACCTATATGTCATGTTAGAGTGAATAATTTATGTATTCACTATACTTAAGTGTACTTAAGTTTATGAGGTTAGACAACACCTTGTATAACTAAATGTGCAACTTTTAAACTACTAGAGGTTACCAAGTTATTTTGTAAATCTGATGTGCTACCTTTTTGAAGTTGGAAGACTTTCCATCTCACCTCAAAGATGTTAGAATAAATCAATAATTTCTCCCAATCCATATGTAGGCAATGGAGAAAAAAGTATCAATAAAACAACAGTTTTTTTGTATTTTTTCTTAGAATATATGCACATGGAGAAGGAGATAAGTGTAAGATATTAGTTTATATTTTTATTGATTTAGATTTGTTTTTAAAATAGTTTTAAAGCAGTTATTTTTAGCTTTTCTTATTATCAAATTCTTGGAAGACCTCTATAAATCTGAGGCATTTGTAATCCTTTTATCATCAGAAAATAAAGACTCTTTTGTTGTAGCAGTAGTATGTAGCTCTCTATTTTATTTATTTATTTTTGTCTCTACCTTACTAGCAAAGTGGTATTAGAGCCAGTTTGGGTAGATGTGTATGGAGAAAATTGAATGTAAAGAGAAAAGTTGTTGGAGAAGACCAATTTGTAGATCATGGCAGCAAGCACTAGTATTTCTTAGCCCCAAATTCCTATTTTCATTGGTAAGAATTATGATTTTTGGGCAATTAAGATGAAAACATTATTCTATTCACAAGATGTTTGGGATTTGCTAGAAAATGGTTTTGCAAAACTATGGGATTAGGCAACCTTTCGAGCATAAACACAACGAGAAAAAAGATCAACTTAAAGATAACAAGAAAAGGGATGCAAAAGCTTTATTTTTAATTCAACAAGCAATGGATGAGTCCATTTTTCCTAGAGTTGCAGCAGCAATGAGATCCAAGAGAGTGGGGGAGATTTTCAAGACAACCTATCAAGGTACTACAAAGGTGAAAGTGGCTAAACTATAGAATCTTAGAAGAAGTTTTGAAAATTTGTAAATGAATGAATATGATTCCATAGACCAATTTATGAGTAAAGTCATGAATATTGTAAATCAAATTAGATCTAATGGAGAAGATTTAATAGATCATAAGATTATAGAAAAAATTATGAGAAGTTTAACCAGTAAATTTGATGCTATAGTTGTAGTAATTGTGCAATCCAAGGATTTGACATAGTTATCAATAGATGAGTTAATTGGATCTTTGTTAACACACGAGTCTAGAATGAATAAAAATAAAAATATTACTATTGAGAATGATTTCAAGTCTTAGGTATCATCTGATAGAGGAAGAGGAAGGTCAAGCTTTAGAGGAAGAGGGAGAGGAAAAGGAAAATGTGGTAGAAGTGATTCAGATCAAGGTGAAAAGAATAATCTAGATCAAGGTGAAAGGAATAATCAAAACTACAACAATAGAGGATGTAGAAACAATCATTCCAATAAAAAATCATAAAGGCTTGATAAATCTAACATTTAGTGTTATTATTGCAAAAAATATGGACATTATGCTTATGAATGTAGAAATAATCAAGGATATATGGATAAAAAGATGAAAATTACACAAATGAGTCTACATATAAACCTAAAAGTTTGTTCATCACATGTCGTGTTTCTCAAGAGAGAACTAAAAATATTTTGTTTTTGGATAGTGGATGCAGTAATCATATGACAAGGAATAAAGACTTGTTTTCTAGTCTTGATGATTCTATAAGGTCTGAAGTGAAATTGGGAATTGATAATATAGTGGTTGGAATGGGTAAAGGAGTAATAAATTTTTTGACAAGAAATGGTGAAAGAAATATTATTTCTGATGTTTATTTTGTACCTAGACTAAAGCATAATTTGATGAGTGTTGGACAACTACTACAAAAGGGGTACAAAGTATCCTTTATGAACAATTTTTGCACAATATTGGATAAATTTTCAAATGGCAGGTTGATTGCAAAAGTGGTGATGACTAAGAATCATATGTTCCCCCTCCAAATCAAGTGTGCCCAAGGAGAAGAAGAAGCCAATTTCAAAACTGTGTTGTTAGACCAATCATGGCTATGGCATTTGAGGTATGGACATTTACATTTTGGAAGTTTGAATTTGTTACAAAAGAAATAGATGGTAAAAGGATTGCCTCCTATAGAGAAGCCAACAAATTCATGTGAGAGTTGAATTTTAGCAAAATAACATAGAGAGAGTTTTCCTATAGGAACCTCCTATAGAGAAAGGGAATTATTGGAGATAGTGCATAGTGATTTATGTGGACCAATGCCAACTCCATCATTTGGAGGTAGTATTTATTTCCTAACCTTCATTGATGATTTTAGTAGGAAGACAGGTATATTTTCTCAAGCAGAAGTATGAAGCATTCAGTAAATTCAAAGAGTTCAAGTCTATGGTGGAAAAGCAAAGTGGACAATATATCAAAGTACTCAGATCTGATAGAGGTGGTGAATTTAATTCTAATGAATTTCTAGATTTTTGCAGAGATCATCGGATCAAGAAATAATTAACAAAAAGGTACACACCAAAACAAAATGGCGTATCAAAGAGAAAGAATAGAACCATAATGGAAATGGCTAGGAGCATGTTGAAGGCTAAAAACTTGTCTAATGATTTTTGGGTAGAAGCGCTAGCTTGCGTGGTGTACATTTTGAATAGAAGCTCTACAAAGAGTGTCAAGGATAAAATTCCACAGGAAGCATGGAATGGTAAGAAGCATTGTGTACTTTATTTGAATTTTTTTGCATGTGTTACATATTCTTTAGTGACATCTAAATTGAGAAGAAAATTGGATGATCAAAAGTGAGAAATATATTTCCGTTGGTTATACTGAGCAATCAAAGGCTTATAAATTGTATAATCTCATTTCAGAGAAAGTGAGTGTTAGCAAAGATGTCAAATTTAAGGAAAAAGAAGCATGGAATGGTAGCATTGATAGATCAATCACAATTGGAGCACCAATACTAGAGAATGATGAACCTGAAGAGAAAACTATGCAAGGTGATCAATCAAATTAATAAGTAGGAACAAATACTCCAACAAGAACTCCAAGAAATATTATATAAGGTGAATCATCTACTCATGCAAATCATCCTACTCCCAATTCACAAGCAAGGGATGAATCAGATCCTACTCTTGCCTCATTAAGATCAAAGTATGAAGGTAAGAAAATGAGAAGTTTGAAATAGATATATGATCAAAGAGAAGACAATTTGGATTTGTACTCAAAATTTGCATTATTCTCTCATGATCCCATGTATTTTGAAGAAGCGGTTAAGGAAGAACATTGGATTAAAGCTATGGATGAAGAGATGATTTCCATTGAGAGAAATCACACATGAGAGCTTGTTGATCTACCTAAAGGTAAAGATTGTGTAGGATTCAAATGTGTTTATAAAACCAAATTTAATGTAGAAGGTGTAATTGAAAAAAACAAGGCAAGGTTAGTAGCAAAAGGTTTTGCACAACATTATGGAATTGATTACAATGATATATTTTCTCCAATTGCTAGACTAGATACCATTAGAATGGTCTTAGCAATAGCTACATAGAATAATTGGAAAGTATTTCAAATGGATGTTAAATCAGCTTTTCTGAATGGTTTTCTAGAAGAAGAAGTATATGTAAAACAACCACCAAGTTATGAAGTTCATGGACATGAAGACAAGGTTTATAGATTGAAGAAGGCACTCTATAGTCTCAAACAAGCACCAAGAGCATGGTATAGGAGAATTGATTCATACATGAAAAGTAATGGATTAAACATAAGTAGTAGTGAGCCTACATTGTGCACAAAGATCAATAAAGAAGGTCAGATTTTGGTTGTGTGTTTATATGTTGATGATTTAATTTTCACTGGAAATTTGTCTATAGACACATTTAAATCAGCAATAAAGAAATAATTTTAGATGACAAATCTAGGTTTGATGATGTAGTTTTTGGGCATTGAAGTTGTTCAATCAGATAAAGGAATTTTTATTAGTCAATCTAAATATGCAAAAGATACGTTGAAAAGATTTAGGATGTTGAATTGTAATCCAAAATATACATTAGTTGCAACAGACACTAAGATTAGTAAAGAAGACAAACGATCAAAGGTTGATTCTACAATTTTCAAAAGACTAATTGGAAGTTTTATGTATCTTATAGCTACAAGACCGGATATCATGTATGAGGTTAGTTTGATCTCAAGATTCATGGAGTCACCAAAATACTCACATTGGCATGTTGGGAAGAGGATATTGAGATATGTGGCAAGAATAATAGGATACTGAATCTTGTATTCCACAACTAATGATTTTGGTTCAGTTGGTTATACTGATAGTGATTTTGTAGGTAGTGTTGATGATAGGAAGAGTAATTTTGTATATATCTTTGATTTTAGAATAGGTGCAATCTCATGGGAATCAAAGAAGCAACCCATGGTGATGATTTCATCAGCTAAAGTATAATATGTATCAACCACCTTAGCACCATGTCAAACAATTTGGATGAGGAAAGTTTTGATAGATTTATTGCAAGCACAAGAGGAGCCAACTCCAATACTTTGTGACAACAAATTAGCAATCACCTTTTCAAAGAATCATGTCTTTCACAAGAGGAGAAATAATATTGATGCAAGATATCACTTTATCAAAGAGTTGGTGAATGATAAAGGGAAATTGGGAATTGAGGAGATTTTTGAGCATTTAAGAGAAAATTTGGGAATTGTAAATGGTGAAATTGTTAATGGTAGAAATTAGGGGGGATTGTTAGAAAAAATGAATAATTTCTCCCAATCCTTATGTAGGTAGTGGAGAAAAAAAGTAGCAATAAAACAACAACTTTTTTTGTTTTTTCTTAGAATAAGCACCCATGGAGAAGGAGATAAGTTTAGTTTTTTATTTATTTAGCTTTTCTTATTATCGAATTCTTGGAAGAACTCTATAAATCTGAGGCATTTGTAATCCTTTTATCATTAGAAAATAAAGACTCTTTTGTTGTAGCAGTAGTATGTAGCTCTTTATTTTTATTTTATTTTTGTCTTTTCCTTACTAGCAAAATATCACTCAACACATGGTATCAAGGTTGATGACTTGCTGAAATAAGTTTATTTTCACACTCGTAGCGATCCTAAGATTGACATTGAATTTGTGACTATACGGTGTGATTTTATCTTTGCATGGGCATATTTTCTTTATATTGTGTAGGACTTAATTTGTGGTGTTTGAATTTCCATTCGATTGGAAGAAAAAGGTGTAGTTGTAACATTGGGATGCTAGTCAAAGACACCATTCCTAGAAGCTGTGACGAGAGTACAAACCCATGAACGAAGGCCAATTTCATTTGCATCTGTAGGTAGGATGATATTTAGCGGCCTTGTTTGGCTAATGCACAATAGATTTTTTTCATTTCAGTTGAGAGTTACATCTCCACAAACTTGTGATTTTTGAAGAGCCTGTAGGCTTTGACCATTGGGCATGGAATTTTCTGGCCAAGCTCATCATGAAATTTGTAGTTCGTGGCTCATAGAGCCATCCTTCAGTCGATATCTACAGATCATGGATTTCATAGAGGTGCATATAGTATGTGTTGGGAAAGGAATATAGTTTAGAAAGCTTTTGATCTATTATCAACAATAATAGAAATTCGCAAAAGAACAAAACAAACAAATCACACAACAAAAATAGAGGATATAGAGGATACTAATTTCACACATACACATATATAACTAAAGAGCCCAAAAGCTTTCAACTGCTGCAAAATAGACAAAAAAAAATTCCTCTTTTTTTCTTACAAATTTTTTTATAGATGCCTCTATAAATAGAGGTCTTAGAATTCTCTAGAAGCCTGAATTACATTTAAAACACATGTTACTAATGCATATGGTCTGTAGGTCGGTGGCAGTGAGGAAGTTTCTATCTTAAATATTTAAGTTGACCTAACCAGTTTGTTTGGTGATGTTCAGTGGTAGAAACTTCCATATTAAATAAGGTGATCTCCTTTGGACTATTTATTTTCTTCACATGTTCAACATTCTCCCACTTGAAGCAAATGAAGGGTTCTGAATAAGTTGTAATCATCAAGTCACCCCTAGGCCTATTATGTCTCTACATAGCTCATGCTTTTCTCTTGGAAAAATTTTAGTGAGCATATCAGTAGGGTTCTTTTCCAAAGATAATTGTCTTTCCTCCAACACATGTCAAATCCAATGATACCTCAAGTCAATATGTTTGGTTCATGAGTGAAAAGTTGGGTTTTTTGCCAAGTGAATTTTGTTCTGACTATCACAATATAGCACATACTTGTCCTATTTTACTCCTAGCTCTCCTAGGAATCACTACATCAACAACATCTCTTTGCAAGCTTTTTTCATAGCTATATATTCTTCCTCTGTCGTGGAGATAGATACTATTCATTGTAGTCTAGATACCCAAGATACAACAACACTTGCAAATGTATACAAATAACCAGTGGTGGATTTTCTAGTGTCCAAGTCTCTAGCAATATCTACATCTATAAATCCTTCAAGCACCATATCCGTATTTTCAAAACATAAATAGTAATGACAAGTACCATTGAGATACATGAAAATCCACTTTACTACTTGTCAATGTTGTTTGTGTAGATTTGTAAGGAACATGCTCACTACTCCTATTGAATGTGCAATATCTGGACAAGTGGATACCATGGCATACATCAAGCTACCAACTGCTAAAGCATAAGGAATATTTTTTATTTCCTCCTTCTCCTTTTCATCACAAGGGCATAAGTTGACACTCAATTTAAAATGAGAAGCATGAGGTGTACCAACTGGCTTGGCATCCTTCATATTAAATCTATCTAGCACCTTTTCAATATATTTTTCTTGTGATAGCCACATTTTTTTCTCCTTTCCATCATGAATGATCTTCATGCCTAATATTTATATTTATTGTGTTGGACCCAAATCCTTAATTGCAAACTGGCTGCCCAAATCCTTCTTTAACCTATGAGTATGTGCAAGATCATGATGGTCTAAAAGTGGCAATATGATGGGTATGTAGCTAACAACGTTTTTTTACCTGAAATTGATGAAACAAAAAGGGTTTTTAAAGAAAATTCTTAGATTTCCACCAATATAAGTTATTCTTTAGTTTGAATTTAATAAGTAATTATTATTCATTTTCTATTCTAATTACGACTAACGTCCTAATTGATAGGCTGATTGAAAAATATTTATAGCTTTCAAATGGTATCACATTTTTTGAATCCAAAGCATGTGTCACATTCTATGCTTTGCATACTACAAAATTAAAAAATTAAAAATTGAATTTCATGAGTTTTTGACCAAGTTAAGGTGGTCAGACATATGAGGTTTTTATATTTTCTTAAAGTTGTAATAAAAAATTCATAATTAGTATTTACTTAGAAGAATACAAAAAAGGAAATGGAAAAGGGCATCCACATTGGGACATGAGTCATCCAACTTGCTTATCTAAAATCTTATAAAAAATATTATCATTTATTGTGATTAGGGTGGTGGAATGAAACACCTACTTATTTTCCACGGGAATTTAAAATTACCTCTTGCATTGAAATTTCAATTTTTCACCAAAAGATTTTATTTTTTTAAAAAAAACCTAGTGGTTTAGAAAGTTCATTTAATTTTCTATAGATTCTATTCTTACATTTTTTTGAAATAATATAGATAACTTATTCAAATTTTACGTCAAGTTGCCTAACTCTAATTTTTTTGAATTTTTTGCCACTTAAGGGCCTATTTTTTCCATGATCATTTTACATATACCCCTGTTAATCATATTCTTATCATGTTAAATAACTAACATATCATCCACATATAATAGTAATATAATGAAATTTCCCTAATCATATCTCTTGATGTAGACACAATGATCAACCTCTAGTCTATTAAAACCATGCTCCTACATAAATGAATCAAATTTCTTATACCACTGGCGAGGTGTCTATTTCAACCCATAGAGGCTCTTTTTCAACTTTCAAAGCAATTTCTCTTTACCTTTTATTTTAAATCCTTTTGATTGCTCCTTGTAAATCTCTTCCAAATCTCCATGAAGGTTGTCTTTACATCTAATTGTTCACACTCCAAGTCTAAACTAGCAGTAAGACCAAGAGTAACTCTAATGGATGGCATTTTAACATGTGAAAATATTTCAGTAAAGTCAATACCTTCTTTCTAAGCAAATCCCTTCACTACCAGCCTTGCTTTATATCTTTCCTTCTTCTCGTCACCCACATGCTTGATCTTGTACACCCATTTGTTTTACAGGGCTTTTCTTCCTTCTGGAAGCTTTACCAACTCCCAAGTTCTATTTTCTAGCAAGGAGTTCATTTCTTCCTCCATCACTTTCTTCCATTCTTTGCTATGCTCATCTTTACAAGCTTCTTGAAAACCATCAAGTTCACCTTCATCAGTTAATAGAATATAGTCTGAGGGTGTATACCTTTGTGAAGGCTTATGAGGCCTAGTGGATCTGTGAACCAACTATGGTGTTGTGTTTTCAAGTTGAATCTCTTGTAAAGGATCCTACATGGTTTCTTCTTAAATTGTTGTTCCTCATTCTCCTCTTGTTGTTCATCATACTCTTGATCGTGTTTCCCATTTTCTTGCATTGGTGGGATATTTTCTTGTCATTCATCAAACCTGTCAATAATTTTCTTAACCTCCAAATTACTTGTAGTCCTCTTAAACATCTCTAAATCATTAAATATAACATCCCTACTTCTAATAATCTTATGTTTAATGGGATCCCATAAACGATAACCAAATTCACTATCTGCATATCCCAAGAAAATGTATTTCATAGATTTATCATCTAGCTTAGTTCTATTCTCTTTGGGAATATGCACAAATGCTTCACATCCAAAGAGTTTCAAGTGAAAATAATTCACCTTCTTACCATTTCAAACTTCTTTAGGAATGTTGCTATCCAAGGTTGTAGTAGGAGATCGATTTATGAGATAATAGGCTATCCTCACTGCTTCTACCTAAAAATTATTTTTTAAGCTGAAATTTGACAACATACTCAACTTCTCCATGATAGTGTGATTCATCCTTTCTACAACACCATTCTATTGAGGAGTACCAGGGACAGTCTTCTCATTCTTAATTCCAAACCTGTTACAATATTCCTTGAATGCATTTGAGCACTATTCTCCACCATTATCTTTCCTCGAGCACTTGAGTAATTTGTTAGATTCTCTTTCAACAGTAGCATAGAACTTTTGAAATATCTCAAGTACATCATCTTTTATTTTCATAGGGTAGGCCCAAACCTTTCCAGATGCATCATCTATAAATGTTACAAAGTATGATGCTCCTCCTAATGATTTAATATTAACAGGCCCAAATACATCTGAGTGTATCAATTATAATTTTTTTCTTCTTTTCATGACCACCTCTAAGAAATGACACTCTTTATTTCCTACCATAAATACAATGCTCACAAATTAGATCAAGATTATAAGATTTCAAACCTAGTAGAAATTTTTTACCCATGAAGATTTTTAGGCCCTTCTCACTCATATGACCCAAGCACCTATGCCATAGATATGTTGAGTTTCCTTCTTTTGCAACAACAACTCTATCTGATCTTTCTATCATTGTCTTCAATGTATACAAAGTCCTGGTATTGGGTTCTTTAGCCATGACCAATGCTCCTTTGTTGATTTTCTAGCCACCCTTTTCAAAGCTTACAAAATAGCCCTCATCATCCAATCGTCTCACAGACATCAAGCTCATGCGCATTTCTGGTACATGCCTAACCTCTTTCAGTAGGATATCTTGTCCTTCCTTCATCTTGATCTTGGCATCTCCCACTCCAACAATGCTGCAAAAATGATTATTTCCCAAATGCACTCTATCATAATCACTAGGATTATATGCAACAAAATTCTCTTTGCATGGAGTTACATGGTGAGATGCCCCAAACTCAAGGATCCAATCAAAGCTACTGCTAGAGGTATTCAAGCATACATCTTCTACTAAAATAGTAAGGAAAACATCTCCATTAGTAGCTATAGCAATGGTCTCACCTTCATTTGTGCTAGTTTGCTTATGATTTTGATCTTTTTGGCTTCCCTTCCAAACTTGACGCTCTCTCTTCATGTGCCTCAACTTTCCACAATGATAACAAGTAATCTTGCCCCTTTTTGATTTGGATCAGCCTCTTGATCTTGAGCATCCTTGATGGCCTTGATCAATCCTCCTACCATGATTAGCTAGGGCTAGAGCTTCTCCTCCCTGGTTTTCCGCAATTGACTTTCGTCACACCTCCTCATTCATTACACTGCTACTAACATCATCAACTTCAGGGTTCCTGTAGGTATTGAAGTGCTCATAGCAACAATCAAATTTTTCTAGCTATCCGGCATTATTTTTTTTAGTAAAATAGCTCTAATTTCATCATCCAAAACAATTTTAACTGAGGAAAATTGACTAGTAATGATACTAAATTCATTTAAATGTTCTGCAACTAAATCACCCTCCTTCATCTTAAGATTACATAGCCTCTTCATTAAGAACACTTTATTTGATGTTGTGTTCTTCTCATATAGATCATGAAGCTTTTGCAAGAGTTTTGTTGTTGTCTTCTCTTTGGAAACATTAAAATACATATTTTAAGCCAAATATTGATGAATGGTTGCAATTGCCTTTCTATCCAAATTTTTCCAATCTTCATCTACCATCATTGTGGGTTTCTTTGATATTCCCTCAATTGGAAAATATTGATCCTTCAAAATTAGTATATCCTCCATTTGAGATTTCCATAGGGAAAAATTAGTCCCATTTAACTTCTCCATATCGCTCATTGTTGTTGTCTCCATGCCTACTCAATGAAGCCCTACACACCAAACCTTCCAATAGCCTAGCTCTGATACCAGTTGTCGGGAAAAGCATATAGTTGAGAATGCTTTTGATCTATTATCAACAATAATAGAAATCTGCAAAAGAATAGAAATAATAGAGCACACAACAAAACAGAGGATATAGAGGATACTAATTGCATACATACACATCTATAATAGAAGAGTCCAAAAGCTTTCAACTGCTCCACAATAGACAAAACTTCTTTTTTTTTTTGGCTTACAAAAATAATTACATATGCTTCTATAAATAGAGGTCTTAGAATTCATTGGAAGCCAGGATTACATTTAAAACACATGTTACTAATGCACATGGTCTACAATGAATGGTGGTGAGGAATTTTCTACCTTAAATATTTATGTTGACCTAACCGCTTTGTTTGGTGATGTTCGGTGGTAGAAAGTTTTTCTACCATATTAAATAAGGTGATTTCCTCTCAACTGTTCTTTAGCTTCATGTGTTCAATAGTATGCACCAGGTCTAGTGCGATTTGCATTAGGCACAAATTTTTATAAGGCCTACTGGCTTTAGTTTGGTCATTGTTGACTAGTATGGATTCCTTCAGAGGCGAGAAGAAACCCGCAACCATTTGGGTGCCACTGTGCCATCATGACCCATGCGGTAATTTTAGAAAGAGTTTGTGACACCACAACACCATAGACAGTCATTTGGAGTAAGCTTACGACTGTCCAGTCAGCTCGCCACAGCTATTGGTTTCACATTGTAGCTCATAGGTAACATCGTGGCTCATTAGGCATTCTTTAGTCTTGGGTATTGCTGCACTTTTGGTTTTGCTTGTGGTAAAAAACGGTGACCAGTTTGGTGGTATTGAGAGGAGTAAGGATGATTTCTTATCGAGGACTACTACTTCTCTAGAAGATATTTTCTTATCCCTTTTCTTCTTACCTTGTTTACTCTATGCTAGATGCATGAGAGACGTGTATATTAGAAGAAAGAATTCCTCCATATCCACGCAGATTATATGCTCCAAATCTCTCCAAATGCCCACTCATTTGCCCATTGATTCAGTCCATCCTCTCTCTGCTCATCAAAATTCCAGCATGACATGTCCACCTTTGACTTAATCGTTGAGTGACTCCCCATAATTTGGTATACTACACATGCCACATCCGACCACTCTCTCTATCTAAAGTGTTGGCCCACGCTTTGTCCACGAGAGATTATAGGTGATATTTTTTATTGGCTGGGTACTACTTTATCCTTTATTTAACTTGGCTTAAATATTAGTATTCATTATAAGTGTTATTGTTTATTCCTTAGTGTTAGTGGTTCAGGTTTAACTACTTGGTTCATTGTAATGCTTACAAAGAAGTGGATAGTTTTTTGTCATAATTTGTAAAGGGGGGGTGATTTTTTTTGTATTAGTCAAAAATTTCTGAAAGAGGAGTCCTTTTTTTTTTTTCCAATGAATTTGACAAAGGGAATGTATTTATAGGAGGAGATGAAATTTTCTTTTCCTGAGTTAAAAATTTGTGAAAGAGGAGTCATTTTCTTTTTTCATAATGAATTTGGCGAAGGGGTCATTCCTTGAAGGGGGGTTTTAATTTTATGCTTTTTGTTTTGTATTGAGGTTTTCAAGACATAACTTGATCTATGACTTCTTAATCCACCTCATAACAATAAACTTGAAGAAATTGTAACAACAAAAATGCTTGTAAATGCACTCATATAAAGTGCCACAAAATTGAATGTGTGTTCCACATGGAAAGAATTTGGGAATTTGTACTTACATAGAATTATAAAGTGTAATGGGGTTTGTTCCATCACAACAATGGATCTTCAAGATTCTCATGTGTGTGTGTGCCTTGGATCACACCCTTTCTCGGTTTCTTATACATCTCTACATTCCTTACACACTTTCAATTTTAGTCGGTCTACTTATTTCTCTTAGCATTAAGGGGACACTATGATGTGTTATGCTAATGCTTCTTTCAATGAAGTAGTGGTTGAATTTTCTTTTTGGGAGGTTGCATGAACTCTCTATCTTGATCTCTCGTATGAGGGATTATTTTAATGGATCATATTTTTTAAGATTCTAGTACTACTAAACACAATATTATATGTATTTTTGACTTCAAATAGTTTGGTTGATTTTGTGCATATTGATTGAGTAGTGTTCATATGTTAACTCATGTAGTGTTTTGTATCTCTTATCTTGATCTACACCTCTTGGAGATTCCTTGATTCTAGCAAACACTAGTTCATCTTCAATAGAGTTTACAACTTCTACATGCTTCAGTAGTTCTCCAAGGCTGATGCAAGAAGTTGGGTGCACAAAAAGCTCAAAAAGTAAAAGTGTTTTTGTTGTTTTTCAGAATTTGTCACACTTGGACTGAAATTTTGAGGCACTTACACAATGAATCTTAAAAAATGTCAATAATATGAAATTTATAATTTTGAATCTAGTTTCCAAATATGTAAATTATTCAAATACCCAGATTATAAAAATTAAATTTTGATATGGATCTATAAAAACCACCTTTTTAAAGTCCTTATTTTTTAACCATACCAAGCACGTGTATGGACACCAATTTTTGACCCAAATAAAAGTATTTTGCTAATTTATTTTTGGAAAAGAGATCTAACAACATGAACATTGATTTGAAATTTGTTTTGTAATTTTTTGTTGAATATTTTTTTTTTATTATTATTTTATTAGCCTTAATTGATGTTTTTAAAAATCAATGTGTACGGACAACATAATTGGACCTAAACCAAACATTTTTTGAATCTTTTTTTTTCATTGTGTAGAGAATTTTTTGAAGTTTTATGCCATATAATTATTTTTACAAGAAATTTAACCAAAAAAAAGTCTGATATTTCAAGTTTAATGACTAGTTTGCTTAGAAATTAATTAAAAAATAGAAAAAATAATCCAATCTTAATAAAAATTATATATTTGGAAAGCATATATCATGTTCTCTAATGGGTTTTAATTTTATAGATTGATTCAAAAAAAAGTCCATTAGCCATATTGCCAAAGTTGGACATTCTTCTTCAATTTGCCTTAGTTTTTTAGTTGCAGGTCAAAGGCTAAGGCTTGGATTTCCAAACCTTTCCCAAGCCTAAAACCAAGGCTACATGTGGTTGGGAATTGAATTTTGGGGTCAATGCATATGCTACTAAAATGAAAGTACATGTTATTTAAATAAAATAAGCCATAATGCATACACGCTATCTAATTACTCATAGTAACATGTATGCATTATATAAAGCATAACGTTTCCTAGAACAAACGCTGCATATGCTTCATAACGCACAATAATATTTTGATATATCTATTTTTCTCCTAATTTAAATACTTAATAAAACACATTTTTTCTGCAACATTCCTTTCTACAAGATGAACTCCGAAGTGCCATTTTCTAGGTTTTATTGCAAATTTCACCTCCGTAAAGTATATTCTATTCAAATTGTCCAGAAGAGAAAGGATTTGTCAAATGAAAAATTTGCAAGCATCTAGTTCCAAGAATGTTGAAGAGGAAGCCATGAATGATGAAATGAATGTAGATGATGCAAATGTGGAGATGGTGAATATGGAAGAAAATGCAATTATGGAGACAAACCCAACTATGCCTTCAACTTCAACTTTGAATGATGTGGAAATAGTACCTATGCAAATAACTTCAGGTATGTCTTCAAATCCACCTCCCAATGATATGGAAAATGTACCTATTCATATAATCCATCTAGGTATGTGTTCAAACCCAAGTTTTGATAATATTGATATTGCTTGTTTAGATGAAGCTGAATACACCATTGATGATATCAATAATTCTAGGGTTGAAACAATGAAAAAACAAAAAAAATGATGAAATTATATCTTATGAGAATGCAAATGAGAATGAAATCCCTCATACTGATGAAAATGTGAATGAAATCCTTTTTACATTTGAAACTGAAAATGAAACCCCTTGTGTGAATGAAAATGAAACCCCTTGGATGGATGAACTTGAAAATATTTTTTTTACAATTGAAAGAGATGTGCTAGATAAAATTCATGGTAAAGTTTCTTGGAGACAAATTAGAAATTATGGAAATAAAATATATAAAATGTTTTTTTATAGAAAGAAATTAGGATTCCAATGTCAACTCATGGTGCAATTGATGATAATGTCGAAAATGAAAATAGTGATGAAAAAATTAGGTGTTTTTGTAAAACAAAAAAGGAAAGATGATTCTGTAGAACAAGTCATATCTAGTGTTGCTAATGCTATTTATTTATAGGTAAGAAAAGTCTATCAAAAGATAAGAATGTGGCTCATCATGTAATAACAACTGCTTTAGTTGATAAAGCAACTTCAAATAAAAGAATGTTAGGTAAGATTAGTAAATGCATAAAAGTAAATCCTAGAACTTTGATAAGAGCTGCTAAAAGAAGAGAAATTATTGAAAATGATCCAATTAATCAATGTTGGAGTTTTAATGGTAGACTTCCAAAATCAGACATGAAATTAACTAATGAAATTAAATCTTTAATCAATTTTTTTTGGCATGATAATACAAGAGTATCACCTAACATGTTAGAGATGTCTTAAAATTAAGGGTGGGATAAAAAATTCATGAACCTCATCCAAAGAATCTCTTAGATATGACTCAAATTGAATTATATTAAAAAAAAATAGATTCTTCAATCTTACCATTGAATATTAATATAAGTCAAAGATCATTCGAAAAGTGTAAACCTTGGTGTGTTAGAATTAATAAGCAACAGATCTCTTGTTGTTGTAAGAACCATGTACAATTTCATTATTATTATTATATTTTTCGATATATATGATGCACTTTGCATGCTAACCAAATTATGGAGGACATTTGTGGTATTCATATGCCACCTAAAAGAATCAAAGATTTTATCACAAGTTTGTTTTGTGAGCCCTCTAATGGAAACTTATTTTATTTAAAAACATGTATTTCTGGAGAATGTATGCATGAAATTAGTTTAGATTAATTTGGAGAACAATTAGTGGATGTAAAAAAAATTAAAAATGTTGAGTATACTTTGAAAGATGGAAAAACTAGAAAACGTTGTGAGCTAATTGTGGAAAAATTTAGTGTGTATGTGTTTATTAATGAATTTAAAGATAAGATTGTACCTAAATATGTTCAACACTCTCAGTATGCTCATTGGCTTGATAATCAATTTCATTTATGTAAAAACACATTCCCAATTGGAACTATATTGTTAGTTGTTGATTTTGTTGAAAATTATACTCTTGCTCTATAAGAAGAAATTCAATCACAGTATTATAATTCAATGCAAGTAGCTATATTTGTTCACATTGTTTATAGACATGCAGATGATAGTAAAAAAGATAATAGAATTTTTTTGAGAGAGTACCATTTTTATGTAAGTGATAATCGATTACATTCATTTGAGTTTGTTCAATATTGTTTTGATATATTTATAAAATTTTAAAAGAGAGGAATTCAAATGCTAGAACATCTCATATGGTCAGATAATTGCACGGTTCAATTCAAAAATGCTAGAATGTTTTATTGGTTATGTATACTTCATAAAGAAAATAATATCCAACACATATGGAGTTTTTTTGAAGCTGGTCATTGTAAGGGAGAACACGATGGAGTAGGTCCATGTGTGAAAATAGCCCTTTCTAGAGAGCAATTAAAATTTGAGGATGTTGTGAAATTTAGAGATGCACATGCAATTGTAGATTGGTGCAATACCAAATTATCTATAAGAACAAATGAGAGCTCAATAATTCAATGCTTCTTTTGGTTAGTTGAAGAAAATTATATTTTTTCTTGACAAGATTGTGAAATAATTAATGGATCTACAAAATGGAATTCATTTAAGAGTTCGAATGCAAACACACGGACAATATGGACAGGGGAGTTGGCATGCTTTTGTCAAATTTGTATTGCAGGTGATTGGGAGGCATGTGAAAATATGGAATGGGTCGAACAATGGCAACAAAGAGCCTTAACGCCTACATCGACACATGTTCAACAAAAAATGAAAATTGAAGATAATCAATTGTTTGCATTAGATGATTATGATTGTGATTTGAATCTTGTACAAGAAGGTACATTATTTATTGAGTTGAATTTTATATGTATGCATGTTTAATATATGTGAATTAAATATTAGTCACTCTTTATTGAATTTTTTATTTATTTTTTTAGGACATGTGTATGTTGGTGTTGCACCTAAGGGGAATGAAGAGCAGAATGAGTACTGGTTGGCTAGATGTGTTGAAAGAAAACATAATTTGGTATATCCTAGAGTGGATGATGACAACTTTGAGTATCCAACAGGTTCAGTGGTTGTTGTTGGCACCTAGCTTCAAAAATATTTGATGAGAAAGAATGGCTTGCCTGCATTTAAAGATTATGAAAGACACGAGAAGATTATACATTATTCACATTTGATTTTGGAAACCAATATAAAACTAGTTAGATATAAGTGGAGGCATGCCAATAAAATTTTATGGACACTTTCAATGGATGATCATGAGACAATCATAGATGCATTACAAAAAAGAGAGGATGCAGATGGTACAATGGAGTAAATAAATATTGGTAAGTATATAGTTGTATATATTTAATTGATATATATTTGTCTTTATTTCCTAATTAAATTTTTGTATCATTTTTTGTTTCAGGTCTCCCAAAATTAGATGCTTTACAAAAAAAGAAGATACATATATTACAATTGAATTTGAATCTAGAAACAGGTAACTATATATATAGTTCTAGATACATTTAATTGATAGTATAAATATGAAACTAAATTTAATCCATTTCCATTTTATAAAAAATTTATAATTGATTTCATATCCCCTGATGCCATTCTATTAGGATCCCTTAATCCATATCCTCATATATCTACCCTTAATCCATCCACTTGTATCCCCTTAAGTCACTCTCTCAATACCCCTTAAGCTATCCTCTTAAGACCCCTTAATCCATATCCTCACATGTCTACCCTTAATCCATCCACTTGTATCCCCTTAAGTCACTCTCTCAACACCCCTTAAGATATCCTCTTATGACCCTTAATCCATATATCCTGGTATATCTACCCTTAATCTACCCACTTGCATCCCCTTAAGTCACTCCCTCAACACCCCTTAATCTATCCTCTTAGGACCCCTTAATACATATCCTCATATGTCTACCCTTAATCCATCCACTTGCATCCCCTTAAGTCACTCTCTCAACACCCCTTAAGCTATCCTCTTAAGACTCCTTAATCCATATCCTCAGATGTCTACCCTTAACCCATCCACTTGCATCCCCTTAAGTCACCCCTTATGCTATCCTCTTAGGACCCCTTAATCCATATCCTTGTATGTATACCCTTAATCCATCCACTTGCATCCCCTTAAGTCACTGTCTCAACACCCCTTAAGCTATCCTCTTAGGACCCCTTAATCCATATCCTTGTATATCTACCCTTAATCCATCCACTTGCATCTCCTTAAGTCACTCTCTTAAAACCCCTTAATCTATCCTCTTAGGACCCCTTAATCCATCCACTTTCATCCCCTTAAGTCACTCTCTCAACACCCCTTAAGCTATCCTCTTAGGACCCCTTAATCCATTTCCTCATATGTCTAGCCTTAATCCATCCACTTGCATCCCCTTAAGTCACTGTTTCAACACCCCTTAAGCTATCCTCTTAGGACCCCTTAATGGTTTAGGGTTCATCTCCCAGTCTCTAGGTCATATGGTCTAGGGTTTACAGTTTCTAAGGTTCATGAGATGCTTACAATAACAAATCTATATGGGTTAATGGTTTAGGTTTCATCTCCTAGTATCTAGGTTATATGGTTCAGGGTTTACAGTTTCTAGGGTTCATGAGATGCTTAGAATAACAAATCTATATGGGTTAATGGTTTAGGGTTCATCTCCCAGTCTCTAGGTCATATGGTTTATGGTTTATGGTTTCTAGGGTTCACGAGATGCTTAGAATAAAAAATCTATATGGGTTTTAAGGGTTTAGGGTTCATCTCCTTGGATTTAGGCCATATGGTTTAGGGTTTAGGGTTTAAAGTCATTCTCTCAACTCTCCTTAATCCATAATCTTGCATCCCTTAAGTCACTCTCATAATTCCCCTTAAGCCATCCTCTTAGGACCCGTTAATCCCATAGGGTTCATGACATGCATCCTCTTAACTCCACTTAAGGCATTCTCTTAAGACCCCCCTTAAGCTATATATCCTCTTAGGTCCCCTTAATCCTTCCTATGACAAACATCATTTGAATTTGAATGGAATTTACTATATAATATTCTCTTCTCACATGAATTTTTTACTTTTTATGACTCATAAAAATTATAGTTAGTTAACTTAAATTAATTATTTTTACAGGTTCTCATTAAGGCAGTCTACCATGTGATTGTCACTGAAAAAATTATTTTATCAGGAGACTATGTAAATATCAATTTTTGGTTTTCGCGCAAAAGTTGATAAGCTTTAATTGTATCTACATGCACATATATGTTTCATCATGTTATATAGTTGTATTAAACATCAATATACATTATATATGTTTGTTTGATGTATGAACTTCAATGAGCTTATTACTCACTTTTTAAATATCTTGTTCCAATTTTATAGATTATACATTTCATGTCTTGTATTTACCACATTGTAAATAATTGTTCAATTGTATAGATTATACATTTTATGTACATACAAGGAGATAGATTTTTGTTTATTGATTCAAATATTTGCTAGAATTGGAAAATATTTAAAATTACCTATCCTTAATTTATTATGTACATATTATCTAAACTATTTAAGGAATGTTTTAATTTGTCACCTAACCATTAGATAAATTATATATATGAAATTTGATTCTAGATAAGAATTTATATCTAGTGCATGTATTACTTGAAAATTAGATAATTTATATCTATACATACATGAGTGCATATAATCATCAAAATGAACATTTAACACGATCATAGTTGACTGCATATATAATCATCACATGTATTAAAGTAAACTGATATAAATAAACACAAATATGATAATAACATGTTCAAAATAAAACTAGAGATAGTCCATAAAATTTATATGTCAAGATGTGCATATGTCAAGTCCAACACATATATTTAAATAAAACTCTAGAGATCTATAGTCCATAAAATTTAAAACCATCTAACTATTAGGTTGATCAGTCATATCAAGTCTCCTCTTTGTTCCATGTCGACTAGATTTACCCAAATCATGCTGAAAAAGAGTAGAAGAAACTTGAAATTAGATTTAAAGTTATTT
>VDFB02071842.1:0-20685 GCA_007258455.2 Sequoia sempervirens
AATTGGACACAGCATGGTGGCTACTTCAGAATTACCTCCATTGGATGAGGAAGGTCAGTTTGTATTGATTCCTGAAGAAATCCTTGATACTAGAGAGCGTTCTTTGAGGAGAAGGATAATCAAAGAATACTTGGTTAGATGGAGGAATTTTCCTATTGAAGATGCCACGTGGGAAGGAGAACAGATTTTGTTGCATCCATCTTTTCAGTTGCTTGAGGTCAAGCAATTTCGAGGAGGGCGGACTGTAATGTCCCCTTCTCATCAGTAATCTGTTCTGTCACTCATCAGCCTATTCTGGAAGCCTGTAGGCGTGTGAGGTAAAATTAGGGTTTCCAGTTTTGAGGTTCCTTGGCATTTTCTGAGAGTTTACTATTTATAGTAAATTCTATTTTAAGCAGTATGGAGTTTGTTAGCTGTTAGTACTTCATTTCCAGTTGGAGCATTTATTTGCAGTTCATGTTTGACCTCTTCAGGCAATTTTATGTGCATAAAGGCATCAAGGTTATATTTTGCAGTTGACCCCCTTGGCCTAGTAAGAACAAGTTTAAGTTGTGTTTAAAAAGGGGACTTGGAAGGGTGACGCCTTCATGAGGGATTAATTACACTTTATTTATTGCCTTTACCTTTGGTAAAAGTGGACGCCACTTTTAAATGAGTTTATTTTTAAATAAAGTGAAATTCATAAATATGCAAAAGGACGCCATCTTGAGAAGTTGATTGTTTTTTGGAAATTTGAAAAGACTCCTGTGTCTTTTGGAATGCTTTCTCAGGAATTTGAAGAGTTTATGAGCTTCTATTTAATGTGGGATTTTGCTCTAGTTTTGGATCCATTCATGTTATTATACTGTTATGCTGTCGGAATGACAAATGAATTCTTGCTTCGAGGATGCAACCTCCTAGCCAACTATCCAATTTCATGTTTGAAATACAACATCTAGTTGGAATTTGCTGCTTCTCATCCAGACTAGCAGATTGAGCTCAATTGTGAAGAAATTTTGAAGATTCATCAATTTTGGTTTTGCTGTTTCATCTACAGCTGAAGGTGATTTCATGTTATAACTTTATTTCTAGTTTGAAATTGGTTCTGGGCATTTTACCATTCTATTTGCTGTTCAAGGGCGCCCCTTCCTGCCAATTCTTGGATTTTATTACTGAGAACTTGATTTTTAAAGTGAAATCGCCCCTTCAAGGAGGGCCGTACTTTTCTGGAAGTACATTGGGATTCGTGCAAAATTAACAAGAGTTCTTTGAAGCTGTTTCATCACCTCAGTTTGGTCACCTACCTTCTAGCAATTAGTTGCACTTGGTCTCATTCGATTTGGAGGTGAAATGAGTGAGTTATGAATAATTCTTTGGTTTTCACAGTTGCTGATTGAAATTTCCAGTTTTCTGTTTTCTGTATCAGACTTTAGTAGTTCTGATTTTTGATGCATTATCAGCAGTTTGAAGAGTTAAATAATTGTAAGAGATCATCTATTACTCTTGTGTTTGAAGACTATTGTAATTCTTTGTAATTTGCAGCTTATTTCTTATTTGTACAAACTGTAAACAGTAGTATTGTTCCAGTTTAAATTGCTGCAATTAATTCTTATTCTTCACACATAAGTACCCCTGGATGGTTTACCGCCAGTGTGGATAATCTGATTGTAATATTCTTGTACCCACTTTTATAGTGGTGAATCCCCACAACTCTGTGGATGCCCGCCACAGCGGACGAATTGTTTTAATTGTAATCTTTTCCCCCCCACTGTTTGGTGGTAGTGTGGAAATGCTCTTCATGGCTGGTTATCCGCCTATTAATTTCTAGTTTCAATTAAACACTCCGTCATATGTTAGCACCTCGCCCTCAATGGGATCTTGAGTGCACATTCTTGACGTTGAGTAGTTCTTTCAAGTTTGGTTTTCTATTTGGAGCTAACGCTAATCAAGTTGGCTAAGTGCTGGTTGTGATGTGTTAATTTATCGAAAAAAATTGGTTAGCATATTTCAAATTAAGAGGGAGTTTTGTGTTCCCTACAATCCACAACAAAACGGTGTTGCAAAAAGGAAGAACAGATCTATTGTGGAAGTAGCTAGAGCCATGATTCATGATCAAGGTTTACAAACCTTCCTTTGGGCTGAAGCATCTAGGACAGCTGTGTATGTTCAGAATAGAAGCCCTCACCGAATTTTGGAGAACATGACTCTCGAAGAAGCATTCACAGGGGTGAAGCCGGAAGTAAGTCATTTGAGGATCTTTGGTTGTCCAGTGTATGTTCATGTACCTAAAGACAAAAGGACAAAGCTGGAACCGTCTGGCAAGAAGGGAATATTTGTGGGCTACAATGAATATTCAAAAGCCTACAGAGTGTACATTGCAGGTTAGAAATTGTTTGAGATCAGCAGGGATGTTACATTTGAAGAAGATATTGCATTCAAGAGGTCTAAGGGCATCCACATGGAGATAGACAATGAAGACCAAGAGTCTCCTCAGGATATGGAAGTTGACCATACTCGTGAGATTCAAAGGGAGGCTACTGATCCTAAAGAAGATGATAATCCAGTTGAGCCGTTGGAACCTACTGATGGGCCTACAAACATTGTGATTGGTCGTAAGAGACCTCTTTGGGCCAGGCAAACAATGCAGGAGGCAGAAAGGTTTGCAGCCCCGAGAGGAACTTTTAGAGAAAGCAAGAGACCTCATAAGTTTTCAAGCTAAGTTGCTTTGATGAGTCAAATCATTGAGTCAAAGCCTTCTAGTGTTGAGGAAGCTACTAGTCAGCAAGTATGGAAAGATGCTATGGCTAAGGAGTATCAATCCATCCTCAAGAATGATGTTTGGGACATCGTACCTAGACATGAAGGTAAATCTGTTGTATCTTCTAAGTGGCTCTTCAAGATCAAGCATGCGGCTGATGGGAGCATTGAGAAGTACAAGGCTAGGTTTGTGGCTAGAGGATTATCTCAGAAAGAGGGAGTAGACTATGAGGAAACCTTTGCTCCAGTTGCTCGTTATACACCCGTTAGGACCATCATTGCTATTGCAGCATCTAAGGGATGGAAGATACACCAGATGGACGTGAAGACAACATTTCTAAATGGTGTAATTGGGGAAGAGGTATATATTGAGCAACCTGATGGCTTTGAGGTTCATGGGAAAGAGTCTCATGTTTGCAGGCTGAAGAAGGCTTTGTATGGCCTTAAGCAGGCTCCTCGGGCTTGGTACGAAAGAATTGATCGATACCTAATAAGCTTGGGCTTCTCCAAGAATGATGTTGATTCAAACCTTTACTTCAAGGTAATTGATGGCGAAGCATTAATCTTGGTTCTCTATGTTGATGATTTAATTCTTACTGGAGAAGATCACCTCATTATCAAATGCAAGGAGTTAGCTGCTGAATTTGAAATGAAGGATCTTGGTCTCATGGACTACTTCTTTGGTTTAGAAGTATGGCAGAAGCCGGATGAGTTCATTCTGAGTCAAGGCAAGTATACTATTGACATCTTGAAGAGATATGGTATGATGTATTGCAAATGCATGTCTATGCCTATGGAGACCAACTTTCAGAAGCTTAAGGAGGTTGTAGCTAGTTCAGATATGGTGGATCCTAGTATGTACAGACAGTTGATTGGATCGTTGATGTATCTAGTCAATACTAAACCAGATATTTGCTATGCAGTGAGTGCACTTAGTCAGTTCATGTGTGAACCAAGGAAAATACATCTAGTTGCAGTGAAGCATATCTTGAGGTGCATGGTACAGTTGGGTATGGCTTGAGATATTCTTTTGGTGTGGACTTAAAGCTGCATGGATATATTGATTCTGATTGGGCAGGGTGTGTCACTGATCGAAAGAGCACCTCCGAATGTTGTTTCAGTTTGGGGTCTACGATGATCTCCTGGTGTAGCAGGAAGTAGTCTTTAGTGGCACTGAGCACCGCAGAGGCCGAGTATATTGCAGCTTGTGTGGCAGCTCGAGAAGCAGTGTGGCTTCGAAAGCTCCTTGCAAGATTGTTTGGACAATCGTTGGAGCTGACTGTCATTCATTGTGATAATCAAAGCTGTGTGAAGTTTTCTGTCAATCCAGTGTTTCATGATAGAACTAAACATGTTGAGATCAAATACCACTATATCAGAGATATGGTATTGAGGAAAGCGATCCAGTTGAAGTATATCAACACTGATGAGCAGATGACAGACATTCTCACCAAGCCTCTCTCCAGAATAAAGTTTGTGTACTTTCGAGACAAGCTTGGTATGGTGGAGAATGAAGCCCTAGTTGAGAGGGAGTCTCAGTATCAGTGATCTTCTGTGATTTGCTTTAATGCATTTCTCTCTGTGAGAGAGATTTGAGGTGCAAGCCCTTGTTAATGCATCTTTCTCTGTGAGAGAAATTTGAGGTGAAAGCCCTTGTTTCCACCCTCTGGGAGTAGCCATGGTGGATGTCATGTGTGTGACTCCATGACAACATCACGTGAGAGAGTCCGTGATGATTTTCTTGTACTTATGCTTTTCACCCTCTAGGAGTAGCCATGGTGAACATCACGATGAGGTGATGACATCACGTTGAGTGATTTTGTGATGGACACTATTACACATGTACCATACATGGGAGTAGCCATGATGGTTGATATCACGATGAGGTGATATGCTCCTCTCCACATATGGGTGTAGCCATTGTGGGAGTCATGTTGAGAGAGTCCATGACTTTATGTATCAGAAGTATTCCTCCCTAGCTAAGAGGGAGTGTTGATGATTGTAGCTACGGGCTACATAGTTCCGTCTCATTGTGGATAATAAATTCATATAGCCTAATGGCTATTCATTTATTGAGATAATTAAAGTGAAGAAGCGCTTCACTTGGCAACAATATAATCTCTAATTGGGCCGACCTTCCTTGTATTTCACATCATTTATTTGTATTTGTATTTTCCATATGTGGCCGACCTTGTACATGAATAGGTGTGACCTCTCTCACACTTTGTATTTATACAAGGTCATTTCCATCCATTCATCCATCAAGCAAGTTCGATTCATTCTTTCATTCAAGTGCAAATTTCATCAAAGAGTAGATTGCGAATTTCTTCTAGTGCAGATTTCAATATCAAATGCGTGCAGATTATTATCTTTCATTGCATCTAGAGTTGGTGCTGAATATTGGCCTTGTAATTGGCCTCATTGTAAAGAGAATTGTTGCCATTGTTTATATATTAATATATATATAAGAGAGATCTTTGTTGCTGGATTTTTCTCCCTCAAGTGGAGGGTTTTCCCAGGGTATATGCTGTGTTTATGTGTCTGAATTTAAATTAAATTTCTGCTTTTATATCTAATCATAAAATCTAACACTCCCACCCCTCTTCTCCATGCTCATCGTCAAAATTTATTTTATCATTGTCAAATTTTTATTATTTTCTTTAGCCAAACTTAGGCTACAATATTATTTAAGTTTAACTTGAATTTCGAGTTTTTTACTTTATTAAACTTTATGAAATTAAATATCGTTTGTTAATAATTATTAATCTTACAATTATTTAAAATGAAGTTTAATGTTTATTAAATAATAAATTTAATTTATTGGTATATAACATATTTATTAAATATATATTATCTATATTAAATTATATTAATTAGTATTAAACTGGTTATTTTTTAAGTTTAATATTATTTAATATTTATTAGTTGTTTGTTACATATATAATAGTAATTAGCATTAAATTGGTTTTTTATTAAATTTAATATTACTTAATATTTATTATTTAATTGTTATATGTGTGTGAGAGAGAGAGAGTGATAATTTGTTTTATGAATGTCATATTGAATGGTATCTATATTAGAGGGTTTTGAAAAATAGTTTTATCCATATTTGTTATCATATTCCTATCTGTGACCATACAACTTTGCTTTAGTTTTTTTATTATTTATTATAAAAAATATATTTGATATAGTATAGCCTTCTATTAATTTTTAGGCTGAAAATATGTATATATTTATGATTTTATATGTTTTTAGTATGAAGGTCCTTAGAATGTACCCAAAGATTTGCCATACTAGCGTATTGTATCAACATATTAGTAGCCTTGCCTGATTCCAATTCAGTAACTTATATTATTAATACTGTATAAATAATAAATATTGTATATGTTACCAATAGTTCAATAATTAATAATTTAATAACTAATTGTTAATACTGTATATATAATATATATTATATATGTTACCACTATATAATTATTTATGATTTTTATATGTTTTTTGCATGGACATACCCAAGTGTACCCAGCCCCCCCAAAAAATTGTGCTGTATCCATGTATTGTACCCAATACCCAATTCTGATTCCGATTCGGCAACTTAGGGAAGCAAATTAATGGTAATAAATCCAGTTTCTTTAAAATCTCATTGAAAAGAAAGGTGGAAATTCTTGGAGCTCTGGACTTTTAAGAGGGGATCTCTCGATGATATATTTGTGCTTTCTGCTGCACACCAAAAGTAATAAGTCACCCTTAGCTTCCACGATCATTAAATTGCAACACAACTATCCAAATGGACAAATAGATGGATTTCTACCACTGGAAGCATCCAACTCAGACAAGCTCTCTTGCAAGCACTCCCAATGTACATGCTTTCCTCCCTTTTCCTTCCATTGTAGTAAATCAATTCAATGAGTTCCAAATGAATTTTCTACTGAAAGGTACAGAGAAGTCCTTGAGATTCACCTGGTTGTCTGAAAGACTCTGTACTATGCAATGTTTGGGTGGTCATGGCTTCAAGCACTCACTTATATCTAATAAAGCTTTGGCTATGAAAGTTGCCTGGAACTTCTTGCACATGCCACACTCAGTATGGATAAGCATCATCCAAGATAAATATGGAATTAGTAGATCCCAATGCTTGATGGCACAAACTCGGAAACGTCCTCTGGCTTCAACTACCAATTATGTAAAAAGCAGCAAATAGAACAGATTGACCAGCATCTTTCATGGCTTGTGCACAATGGAACTAAAGCCCTGTTTGTGGGAGCGCAAATGGAATAACTACCTCTATTTCTTTAGATATTCTCGTCACACTTCAGGTTTGTATGCATGAAAATGGACAGCTTATGGTTGCTGATTACTGCATTCCCAATACTAACATTTCACCACTTGGGATTATGATCTTTTGGACAATGTTGTGGTCAACCTATATCTTTGATCTCAATAACTCAAGCAAGAACTGAGCAATAGATATTTGTTGCTTACCACCAAAACTGATAAACAGAATTGGCAATACACTATCACATGGGAATGTAGTGTTGCTACAATATATCAAATACAATATGAGTAAGGGATTTTGCCGGAACAAATGGAAGTATATATGCTGCTCTTCTCTGTGGCCTAAAATAAATGTATTTCTTTAGCTGTAATCTGATTGAAAGATCCTTACTGTTGGACCTGGTGGAGGATTATGGCAGCACTCAAACAGTTTAAAAGAGCAGAATGAGACCTTATCGGTCTTCATTTTAAAGGGTGATCAAGTCCCACACATTCTAATTAATTGCCTGGAGGTTAGAAGGCTATCCCTAGGATTAATTTCCTCTTCCCGATCATTCTTTTATCTAGGAAGACATAACAAATTATCGAGGAAGACATTACAAATAATATCAGAGCTGTTCAACAGCCATTGCTTTTTCTTCATACACAACAGGGGCCTTTCATCATGATCAAGTTGGATCTTTCCAAATATATCTACAAAGGCAACTGGGAAATTAATAAATTATAGGAAACATGCTACAGACATTTGGGTTTCAGCATACGGGTTATCAAATGGATCAATTCATGCTTATAAAATATCACCTGCATGTCATTTATTTATAGAGTTATATCACAACCATTCTATTTATCCTGGGGGTTGGGACAAGTGGATTCACTCCTTTGTCTCTCACGTCCTTAAACATTCTACAAAAATGAATAAATAAGGACTAAGTCCTTATTTATTCATTTTTGTAGAATGTTTAAGGACGTGAGAGACAAAGGAGTGAAGGACTTATGCATGTCATTCCTAGCTCTAAGGGAGAATCAGATACAGTAATTTAAATTTCTTGGATGATTCTCTCCTTTCCTTGTCATTCATGATCAGTTAAATAAAGCATCTCAAGAGGACTTTGGCAATTTACCAATTAACCTTGGGGAAACAGATTAATGGTAGCAAATCTAGGATAATTTTCTTCAATATCTCATTGAAAGGAAATGTAGAATTTTTTGAAGCTTTGGACTTGAAAGAGGGCTTCTCTCTACAATATGTTTGGGCTTCTTGCTGCACACCAAAAGTAATAACTCACCCTTGTATTCCACCGGTAGTAACACCAACTCTCTCCATGTACAAATAGATAGATTTCTACCACTAAAAGGATCCAACTCATACAAGCTGTCTTGCAAGCATTCCCAATATACCTGCTCTCCTTCAACCTCATCCTTCCATTGTAGTAAATGAATTCAATGAGTTCCAAATGAATTTTCTATTGGAAGGTACACAGAATGTGATGTCCCCATCCTAGTCAGCGCAGCTGGTGTCGTGGTTAGCCTATTATTTCGATCCTCGTAGGCTGACAGATGTGTGCAGAGGATCATCTGAGGCAGTTACTCGGTGTTTTGTAGCTTCAGTATTGCAGTTGTTTCAGGTTGGGCCTTCGCAGAATCTTCCAGAGTGGATTTTTTTGAAACTTTCTATTTTTAGAAAGTTAGGTCAGGCGGAAGCTGCCATTTTGGGCAGGGCACCTGGTTCAACTATTCAGCTCAGAGTCGACCCAGTTCTTCAGTTTGATAGTTAGACGGAGAAATATTGGAGTATTTAATGGTTTAATGAAATAATTAATAATTTGACTTTATATTAAAGTCACGTTATTAATTATTTAAATATTTAATTAAATTGGCATATTATAAAGTATTTATTATACTTTATAATAAAGTATTAATATTTGATATAATGAATATTTAATATTCATTAATAAAAGCGCCAATTATTAAATGAGTTTCTCCTAAGTCAAAAGCGCAATAATTAATCATTTATTTAAGTGATTATTAAATGAAGGCTTTGGGTCGAATTTTTCAAGAAGGATATATATTCACAGGAAAGACAAAATCGAACCATTATGTTATGTTATTCAACTTTGTCTTATTTTTGCTCTGAGCATTGGAGTTTGCAAAACCTAGGGTTTCAGCAGACGATTTGTTTCTGGAGAACGATACCTCTTCAGGAATTGGCAGACTGAGATTGTGAAATACCAGTTGAAGCTTGCATCTTGGTGACTTCATTCAGAAGTTGCAGTTGAGCACATTGAGTTGACTTCAGGCAGGATATTCAAAGAACTTCATCAGTTAGTAGGGGCGACCTATCAGAGGTTGATTTTACAGAGATCTGGCATCTTTCATTTGGGCCGTACTATATTCTTTTGCTGCTGCTGTATAGGCCGTACAAATCTGTACCTTCAAGGCCGTACCATTCTTTCAGGAAGAAACGCCTTCAGTTTTCAGTGAATGTCAGTTGGCTCTGGTGCGCCTTGGTCTTCTGGAGGATTCTTTTCATTTTGAGTTTGGAGAACTGAGATCGTGAGCCAGATATATTGTATTCTTCCAAATCCTTCATGCTACTGCAGCCGCCATCAGGTTCTTTTCAAATAGATCATATTTTATGCATTGTTCAAATTTTATCATTGTAAAAGCTCTGGAAATCTAATAAAGTGGTGCGCCTCTATGTTCTGAACAATTCCCACGTATTTTCATTGCTATATGATTTTTTATGAATTTTCAAGCATTTATTTAGAAAATTGCAGTTTTCTATTTATTCTTCAAAAACTATCAAAAATACAAAAAAACACAAAACTATCAAAAAAATCGTCATATTCGGTCAAGGGTTTGGGTTGAGAACCACCAGGGTTCTTACATAGAAGTCGCTCAAATTCCCTTGTTGCCTAAAAAACTATGTACCATGCGATGTTTGGGTGGTCTCGGCCTCAAGCACCTGTCTATATGTTAATAAAGTGTTGGCAATGGAGGTTGCCTGGAACTTCTTGCACATGGCACACCCAGTATGGATAAGCATCATCCAAGATAAATATGGAATTAGTATATCCCAATGCTTGATAGCACAAACTTGGAAACCTCCTATGGTTGCAACTTCCAATTTTGTAAAGCAGCAAATAGAGCAGATTGACCAACATCTTTCATGGAATGTGCACAAGGGAACTAAACTTCTGCTTTTAGAATCATACGTGGGATAACTTCCCAATTTCTCCAGGTCTTCTCTTCACTTTTCAAAAAATAGACAGCTTATCTCACTACTAATATTTCACCACTTAGGATTATGATCCTTTGGATAATGTCATGGTCAACCTATCTCTTCGGTCAGAGCAACACAAACAAGAACTGAGTGATAGATATTTGTTGCTTAACGCCAAAACTGATAAATATATTTGGTTATACATTATCACATGAGAATGTAGTGTTGCTACTACATATCAAATAAAAATGAATATGAGATTTTGCAGGAACCAATGGAGGTATATGTGTTGCTTTTCTTGTTGGTGTTGTTGGTGTAATTAATTATTTAATTACACTTACATAAGTTTACTTAGGAATTTACTTATACTCCTAGGTATCATTTACTAGGTGATAGATTCAAATGTTTGTTTAGGATATAAGATTCCTTCTAGAAGGATGAGTTGTCTTTTCTAGAAGTCTTATCTTATCTAGCATCATTTCCTAAGTGGTTAGTTAGTTTTCACATGTCAAGATTATGACACATGTCAACATCATATTACATACTACATCTCAACCTTGCCTATATAAGCAAGGCTTCATATGTACTTTGCCATATTCAATTTGGCATTCTTGCATCTTAATGATAGCATAATATTTCAGCCATTTCTCTCTTGTGGAAATTATTTTGTCTTGCAGGTGATTCTGGGGTGTTCGAGGAGTTCACCATAAACTCCTATAGGTGTAAAATAAAGATAATTCTCTAGCTGGTAGCTCATGGAAAGATCCTTACAGTTAATCACTAAAAAGGGTGGAATACATGGTTGACATATATTTCCAAATTGCAGAAACAAACTGGAAATTATCTGCCATTTGCTACTATTCTAAGATATAAGACAATCAATTGAATAAAGAATTTAATTTATTGAGAGATAACTTTGAAGCTGTAGATGAGTCATATAATGTAAAGTTTAAAGCTCTTTTGGCAAAGATGGACATCAACTTAATTTAGTGAGAGATAACTTTGAAGCTGTAGATGAGTCATATAATGTAAAGTTTAATCTTAAAGCTCTTTTGACAAAGATGGACACTAATGTCACCAGTGGGTTTCAAAATTAAATTTTGTTTGGAAAGAATGAAGGCAAAAAAAGAAAACGACTATGTTTGTTGTCCAAACCTGGAATCACAATTGTAAACCCAAATTAAATGTAAAGAAATGATCAAGATAAGATGCATCTGCCATCACCAGAGGGTCTAATGAAACAAATATACTAGATGGATGCTTATGAAAATGGCCACAATGATTATTTATATCTGTAACGTTGTTGAATATTTAGTGCAATAAACATGATTGGTGGTGGGGTGAAATATCCCGAACCAATTTTTTTCAAATTTTGCCAAGTACACAACAATGCAAAGAGCACCCGTTAAGGTTAGTTCAATCAAACCAGCAGTTACAATTAACTCGTTGCCAAGAATGCGCACTCAATCTCAACAAGAGAGAGGCTGTCATATGGCTAGAGGATCGTCAGTACATTAATTCAAACTGCAACTGAAAAGTAACTCTAACCAAGAATGTGCCCAAGATGGACGAACATATGGTCAGAGGATCACTACCAACTACAATTGTTGAAAGTAAACTCAACACCCAGAATGTGCTTACAAACCCGGAGTGGGAATGGAGCTACCATAGGGCGGAGATGTAGGATATTACAATGCAATTCAAAGTAAACAGGTAGCAAGCCAGCCTCTTCCACTTATTCAGTGGGCAATTACGGAGCATGAAAACAAGATTAGAAGAGATGCTGATAGTACTACTGTGCAGCTTACAATATATTGAAGAATGCCTTCAAGATCAAGGATTTGAGCCCCACGAAGTGCTGCATTAGTAAATATGTCATCCACTAGATCAAATATGAATTCCTAACACCCACCCTTCACTCATACACAATTTTCTCAAGTCTGATATGACAGACCAACAACATGAATATCAGAACCAGCAACAAAGACTCCTATCAAAATGCTCATAACTCACTCATTTCTAACCCAAAAGACCTCAAATCAAATGCATTACCTCCCTAAGGTGAAGGTGTCCAAGTTACATCAAAAAACCTACTCAAAAAGCTTGATATTAATTTTTACACGCATTCCAAAGCTGCTCCAAAGATGGTACGGCCCTAAGAGGGACGACTTGCTGTAGATAAAATCATAGAGACCTCAGAAAAATCTGCAAACTTGCATAAAGGGGCGCCCCAAGAGGTTAGACAAATATATGCAATACCCAGAACCAAAATATTTTTATTTTCAAATGTATGAATGAAACTATTGATCAGCCATGATATCAGCAACTCCAGATTTTTGATATAATATGCTAGAAACTGAACTATAATGCAAGCAAATGCTACAAAGCAAACCTCACTACAAAAAATCCACTCAACTACAACTATCTCATCACTAGTTGCTATCTTTCAAGCAAGAAGCAATGCCAAAGCTAGGGGGCATACATTCCTCGAAGCAGTCCCAGTACCATTCCGGCAGCATAACATAAGCATAGACAAAAGATGAGAAAATGAGGACCCAAAGCTTCCTTTTATAATTTTTGAGAAAGCCCTCCAGAAGCTTCTAGAAAACAAACCCTAATTTCAAATTTGAATTGACTCCTTTTCCCTCCAGTTTGGGTGCCCCCTTTCATAATGTTCAATTTTGACTTTATTAAAAATCCCCTCTTCATAAAATGGCGTCCCTTTCTCCAAGAAGTATTTTTGACTTTAGAAATATCAAAATAATTCCCCATGAGATGACCACCCTCAAAGTCCCCCTTTTTAAAACAACTTAAAGTCATATTACTAGGACAAGGGGTTATTTTATAAAATAAAACATTATTAACTTTAAATGACTTATTTCTCCAAAATGAACCCCTTAAGCCAAAAATCAGAATTACCCAATGAACTGCCAGAAAAGGAAAGCTTGCTGAGTTGACGCAGATTTGACCACTGCTAAAAATAGAATTTACTAAAAATAGTAAATTCGGAAAGTTGCTCGGATCAAAGTGCATGCGACACCATTGCGAAGCTTTCTGAAAACCCAGAAAGAATCCGCAATCCAAAATCCCCGACTCCAAGCTGTAGCCGTCATAACTTACTAAAAATAGTAAGTCCGAAAAAGTTGCCCGACGCAGTTGCAAGTCATACCTCTGCGAAGCTCTCTGAAAACCCAGAAGGAATCCAGAATCCAAACAACCAAATTCCAACAAGCAAAACCTTGAATCTTCAAGAGAGCCCATCAAACAGCTGGAAATCATAATTCTGCCACTGACCAGTCGACATCACACTGGGAATAGGCTACCAATCACAGAAAAGTTAAGTGCTAAAAATGGGGACATTACAGTCCGCCCTTCCCAAAATTGCTTGTCCTCAAGCAATACCACCACAACTCCAGAGTATATAAAACTGATCAATACCCAAACAAGTATGATCCCAGGTTCCCAAGTCCATCTCAGGAAGGACCCACCATGCCGACGCTGCACCACTCTAATCATATCTGTGAAAACATTATGCCAATGCTGCACTAACCTTCCTTGTAACTCTAAAGTGTTACCATCCATGTTACTCAAACTGAAAGATCTTAAAGGACTGAGATCAATATCATGCAACATGTCATGTCCACGATGCCCCAAATCAACAGTATCAACCACACCACTGTCAATCCTAATTCTAGGCAAGAAGAAAGATAGGATACTCAACTCAAAATCAATCTCGTCAACATACCTCCACATGGTAATAAACGAAGTCATGACTGCAAATGTGACATCTTCAAATCTTCTTGCAAGGAGGAAAGCAATCCATTGCAAGAGCTCAGCAATTTCATACTCATGTCCCCACATGGAGCTACTATGCCTCATCTGAATTATACTGATACCACCATGAAGACTACAAAAAACTCTCATAGTTCCAACCTCATGAGTCTCAGAATGATGAATCAAAACAAGTGGTAGTTCGCTGTCCTGAACCAACAATGAGAGGAAACTGTCAAAGTTAACATCACAAACCTCCATAAGGCGAACTCCAAGAATAGGATAGGTGTGAAGGAACAAATAATCTCTACAGTTCAAGGCTGAGGTCAGCGAAATGTAATCTGATTTTAGTACTTCACACAAGGAAAAACAGCAACACCAATGAAATTTCCAAGAGTGAGTATATGAGATGAACATTGAGTTGCAAGATAAAGCCCCAAAAATGGCAGGAAAACCCACTAGAACAATCTCTAACTGAAAATTACCACTTCTTTGACAAATAGTGATGGGCAAGCTCTCCCAAACGAGAGTAACTCCACAAGTAACATGGCTGGTCTGCCTCCAACCAGCAAGCTCATGTCCCAAAATCTGCCCTTGTCTTGGCCAAGGATCAATGCCAAGAGCAACCAACTGTTCATCTTTCCAACCCATACTCAAAATTTCTCTCCAATCCATTTGTTGATGAACAAACGGAACCATCAAATGGCTGGAAAAGAAGGGAACAATACCAACCAAAAAGGAATTTTGATCCTTACCCCTTCAAAAGTCCTTTCCATATGTAATAAGCTCCATCAACCTATGTTGAGAATCCCAAGCATGGATACCCAACTGAAAGTGATTTTCAACATTTTGAAAAGAAATCTCAACGCACTCCCAAGTGCTAGTGAGAATTGGGTGCATTCTCTTAAAACTGATGTACCATCCAGTGAATCCTTGAAGCTTAACCATGAAAGCTTCAGCAACATTGGAGTATGAAACATAGAGTGGCTTCAAATTCAACTCCCAAAACTGACTAGTATGATCCAAAACATCACTCCACCCAAGGGAGGGGTTATCAAGAATGCAACCACCAAGTTCTGGTCCACTTTTCTTCCATGCCTTCTGGATAGTAGGTCTGAAATCTTCACTCCTAGCTGCTGTATTAAAGTTACCAACAGCTACCAAGACTTGTCGCATCAACATCTTGATGCCGAAAATGTGGAAATCTCCTCGAATCAACACTTCCCATGTAGAGACTTCCTCCTCAAACCCTCTTATGCATTCGCTAACAAGCAGCCTTGGAAGATTATTAATCACAATCTGTGTCCCATCTTCATAGAATGAAATCAAAGCATCCTTAGATTGGAGTTCATGCTTGACCTCATGCTTGGTCACTTCAATACTTGACTCATTTTTCAAAACAAAAAGAGGATTGTCATAAGTTGCTTCAGCACCCATTTCAAAGAAGGGATTGTCAAAGACTTGGAAGCCATTCCTTTCGTCTCGCTGCCCCAAATCTGCACATACAACTTTTGATTTCCTTGTGACGCTTACAAGATCGAACTCCTCTTGAAGACAATCAAGTTCTCCAATCACTTGCTGGATTTCTTCAGCTCTTTTTACATTCTCTTGCTTTGTGAAAAATTTGAAATCAGCAAACTGATTTTCTACCTCTGTAAATGCCATTTGAGTTTCTTCTAGCGTAACTCTTGTTGATTCAAGTTCCAGAGAAAGTTCATCAAACTCCCTCTCTCTATCTTGAGAAGCACAAATGGTCCTTTTTGTGACTTCAATGGCGTGATCACGATCTTCAACCAAGTGCATGTACTCGGACTTCAAGGTTACCAAAGAGTTTCTGATAAGTTGCAGATTGGGAAGAGCAACTTCATCGTTCACTCCTCTTTGTCTCTCTTCAAGCTGAGCCTTCCAGTACAACTCTTCAACCAAGCTAAGTGTGTGATCAAACAGGGATAGAGCTTGCACTTCCTTGTCAATGGACACCTTGAATTGTCTGTCCCAATCATGAGAATTCAAAAATGATGAATTGCTGATAGGCTGCAACTGAAAATCAGAACCTTGTCCCTTGTCTTCGCTGCCTTCATTGCTGCACCAACATTCATGAACTTCACCATTGACAAGAGGTGAATGCTCATTATCATAAAAGGCATCATACTTCACAGATTCTTTGACCCCAAGTTTGCAATCAGCTTCTTGAATTGGTAAATCAACCTTGTATTCTAAAACCACTTTAAACCTTTCTTCTTCAAGAGCCCTAAAGTCTTCTAGCTCTTCATCCACCTTATCATCTTCTTGATCAAACATTATAGCAGCATCCACCTTGCTCAATGGATCACAATCATCCGCTGTTTGGAAAGTTTCTGTGGAGACATACTCTTCTTTAGTGGCTGCAACCACTTCAAAGAGATCATTATGGAGCTTCGTTGAACACTCCTCTTCTTCAAGGACAACTTCCTCTTCAATGGCCACCTCATAGTTTGCAATGAAATCTGATTTTTGATCTTCGTCAGGATCAAAGGGAAATTCATCCCACAAAGGTTCTTTATCATACCTTGGTGTTAACCAACCGGGATCCCAAATGGAAAAAGGCTGATTGTTTTGATCAAAAGAAAAGTACTCTTCATGCTTCTCTTGGAGTGTTGAGTCTTTGAATAGGTCACCATGTAACTCACTTGAACTGATTTCTTCATAAGTCCTTGTCTCCAAGGGCTCAGTTTGATGATCAAACCCACGTTCACCCAAGTCACCAATGTCATAGTGAAGCAAAGAATCTTCAATGTTAGCTGTTTTGAAAACTTCGTCCCTTTTTCCTTCAATGTAACCACCATCTATAGGTATATTTCTGATCTCATCTTTAGTAATCATATGCATACCAAAAAGGTTTCCTTGATCACTTGTCATAATTTCTTCTTGTGAAAACTCTTGAGGAGTTTGGACAGCAACAAGAGGAAAACTATCCATCACCAAATCTTCAACACGAGGTGGTACAATCCTGTTGGAATCAATACCAACATTATCACTTTGGCAATGGTCAAGGGCTGATTCAAAGGCACCAACAGTATTTCCTTCTACTTGCTCTTCTTCAGCAAACTCATCCCATACAACAGTACTACTGAAATCTTCTATGAAGCCCTTAGCTTCAAGACCTTCATAGGTTGAATCCTTATTAGGACTCAAGACTGTTATGTTCTTTTCACCGAGCTGATCTTCATCACTTCCTATTACATGCAAGTCAAGGGAAGTATTATGGGGCTCTACCCTCAACTCCTCATTTGCCAAGGTATCTTTATCAAGCTCACGAACATTCTGATGTGACATGTGCACCTTTCTATCCCGACTTTCAGACCTAGCATAAATCTTTATGATTCCCCACCTTATGTCAGGATCCTTCATTGGCGTAAATAGTTCCTGCATTAACTCAAGTAAAGACTTCTCTGTAGTCATCTCTCTCTGTACGTAGTGTCTGGTATCTCTGTCACTCATCTGACAATTAAATCATTGACTACTTTCATAGGATGGCAGGATCTTGGCTCTGATACCACTGAAATATCCCGAACCAATTTTTTTCAAATTTTGCCAAGTACACAACAATGCAGAAAGCACCCGTTAGGGTTAGTTCAATCAAACCAGCAGTTACAATTAACTCGTTGCCAAGGATGCGCACTCAATCTCAACAAGAGAGAGGCTGTCATATGGCTAGAGGATCATCAATACATTAATTCAAACTACAACTGGAACATAACTCTAACCAAGAATGTGTCCATGGTGGACGATCATATGGTCAGAGGATCCCTATCACTAATATTGCTGAAAGTAACTCAACACCAAGTATGTGCTACTCAATCCAGGATGGAGATGAGGCGACCATATGGCGGAGTCATTAAACTATATTGCAATACAAAGTAAATAGGCGGCAAGCCAGCCTCTTCCACTTATTCAGTGGGCAATTACAAAGCATGAAAACAAGATTAGAAGAGATGCTGACAGTACTACCGTGCAACTTACAATATATTGAAGAAATGCCTGCAAGATCAAGGATTAGAGCTCCACAAGTGCTGCAATAGTAAATATGTCATCCACTAGCTCAAACATGAACTCCTAACACCCACCCTTCACTCATACACAATTTTCTCAAGTCTGATATGACAGACCAGCAACATGAATATCAGAACCAGCAACACAGACTCCTATCAAAATGCTCATAACTCACTCATTTCTAACCCAAAAGACCTCAAATCAAATGCATTACCTCCCTAAGGTGAAGGCGTCCAAGTTACATCAAAAAACCTACTCAAAAAGCTTGATATTAATTTTTACACGCATTCCAAAGCTGCTCCAAAGATGGTACGGCCCTAAGAGGGATGACTTGCTGTAGATAAAATCATAGAGACCTCAGAAAAATCTGCAAACTTGCATAAAGGGGCGTCCCAAGAGGTTAGACAAATATATGCAATACCCAGAACCAAAATATTTTTATTTTCAAATGTATGAATGAAACTATTGATCAGCCATGATATCAGCAACTCCAGATTTTTGATATAATATGCTAGAAACTGAACTATAATGCAAGCAAATGCTACAAAGCAAACCTCACTACAAAAAATCCACTCAACTACAACTATCTCATCACTAGTTGCTATCTTTCAAGCAAGAAGCAATGCCAAAGCTAGGGGGCATACATTCCTCGAAGCAGTCCCAGTACCATTCCGGTAGCATAACATTAGCATAAACAAAAGATGAGAAAATCAGGACCCAAAGCTTCCTTTTATAATTTTTGAGAAAGCCCTCCAGAAGCTTCTAGAAAACAAACCCTAATTTCAAATTTGAATTGACTCCTTTTCCCTCCAATTTGGGTGCCCCCTTTCATAATGTTCAATTTTTACTTTATTAAAAATCCCCTCTTCATAAAATGGCGTCCCTTTCTCCAAGAAGTATTTTTGACTTTAGAAATATCAAAATAATTCCCCATGAGATGACCACCCTCAAAATCCCCCTTTTTAAAACAACTTAAAGTCATATTACTAGGACAAGGGGTTATTTTATAAAATAAAACATTATTAACTTTAAATGACTTATTCCTCCAAAATGAACCCCTTAAGCCAAAAATCAGAATTACCCAATGAACTGCCAAAAAAGGAAAGTTTGCTGAGCTGATGCTGACTTGACCACTGCTAAAAATAGAATTTACTAAAAATAGTAAATTCGGAAAGTTGCTCGAATCAAAGTGCATGCGACACCATTGCGAAGCTTTCTGAAAACCCAGAAAGAATTCGCAATCCGCAAACCCCGACTCCAAGCTGTAGCCGTCATAACTTACTAAAAATAGTAAGTCCGAAAAAGTTGCCCGACGCAGTTGGAAGTCATACCTCTGCGAAGCTCTCTGAAAACCCAGAAGGAATCCAGAATCCAAACAACCAAATTCCAACAAGCAAAACCCTGAATCTTCAAGAGAGCCCATCAAATAGCCGGAAACCCTAATTCTGCGACTGACCAGCCGACAGCACACTAGGAATAGGCTACCAATCACAGAAAAGTTAAGTGCTAAAAACGGGGACATTACATGGGGATAGAGAAATAGCATTTTTAGTTACCTAGAACAAGTATAATAATAAGACTTTTGAAGCTATGGTACATATGCTAGTGCACATAACATGTTTTTGAAAGGAGATGGCGGTAGCATCATCCCTAAGGTTGGTGTTGATCATGATACAGTTGTCTTCAATGTGAAGGACCAAAATTGAGCTCTGTGGTAAGTGATAAGATATGTGTAAAAGTTATGATGTTATCTAATTTTAGAAATTTCAGCAACACAGTCAACTGCTGATGGTTTTAGTTGTTGGATCAATGTCCCTACAGTTACAAGGCTAACTCTGTAATAGAGCCTTCTATCCCATTGTAATAAATAATAACTATTGAAGAGAATATCATATTTTTTTCTCTTATATCTCTGCTAGTCTTGTGTGGCTTCTTTCGCATGGTAAAATGTAGTAGCCTCCAACCTTGCCAGGTGTTATGCTTTCCTAGGCTTCTACTGTTCCACCATCATCATCTGTGAACAATTTTCCTTCTGTAAGCACAGTGCCAGCCTACCATTTCATAAATATCATCCATGATCCAGCTTCAAGCCATTTAACTACTGCCTTATTGATTTCTGGATGTGTCAGCTGAGAAGAATAAACAACCATTAAAGTAGGGGACAGTGGGGAGATCTGATTCATATTTTGTCATAGTCATAATTAAGAACTATTATCGTCTCCTTGGTTCAAGGAGGCAGTAGTTGGCCTTCTTGATATTCTATTGGAGAAAGTTATTATCACCATGCGGTCAGATTTCAGGCATTGTCCATAGAATATGAGTATAGGGGCATCTAAAAGGTGTGACATACATGCTTATAACTCGATTTATTGAATCAAAACATATGTTTTGGTTCCACCATGATTTTTTTTCATGAACTGCATTCATATTTTGACCTTCCAATTACTTTATCATCTTTTTCTGTTACCTGGTATCCATGTTTCACTATATTAGGTTCTTAACAGTCGTGTTTATTCTCACCAAAGTGACCTGGAAATAAAACAAAGTGGATGTGTAATATAGACATTTTGGTAAGCCAAATATGCAGGAACTAATTGCAAAATGAGATTTGTGAGCGAGGAATTCTAAAGGTGCAAGGATCATGTTTT